>JAPYZP010014507.1:0-13336 GCA_030522985.1 Torymus sinensis
GTAAAACAAAAGAGTCGAATCATTTTATCTGTATTTTTGTTCAATGCTTGATACTTATCTGTGATTCTAATATCATAAACATGTTCAAAATATCATTTCGAAATTGTAAAAGTATTTTATTTTGTATTTATAGTAGCAACTTTGTCGTTATTTTAATAGTATAATAGTTATTTTCGTATAGTTATATTTTCCGATAGGCAAACTCTTTGAATGTACATCCACCGCTTTAGAACTTCAAACTTTAACTTTTTCAGTAATACTTATATGAAATATAATAAATGTAGTTTCTTTCTATTACCTTATAAGTTTTGATAGACTAATTGGTATTAAATATTCATTTCTTTAAAATCTTCAATAAATTTAATGAAATGACAATAGCCTGCACTATAAGTCTCATCATCATGTCTCATAATTCAATATTGCACTACGCGTATTCCTGTACATTTTTTAGTTAATGATGATGATAATTCAATATTGCACTACGCGTATTCCTGTACATTTTTTAGTTAATGATGATGATGTGATGATCCATATTCATTCTGTAACAATAAAATAATACACAAAGCTTTTTAGAACTTACATTTTAATACACAATAAAACAAAACTTGAAAGCAAAACTTATCTGATAGTTTTCAACCTAGAATTCTTCGCCAAAATTTTCCAAAAATGTTTATTATTTTTAAAAATTTTTTTAATTAATAAATTATATAATTTAAAAAAATATATACATAATTTAGTTGGCATTTTAAAGTTAAACTGGCAACTATATATACAGCTTGAACTACATGTTATTACTGATTACTGTCAGCTGTGACTGTAACATATCAATATAAGAAGCCTCCACATTATATGTTGTGTGTTGCCATCAGTCAGGGATAGGTATATGTATTAAACTGACTGTCGAATACATAGGTTTATTTCCACACGTAAAGGGCGCTGCAGGCAAAAAGAAAAACTAAAAGAACAGGAACAGATATAAGAATAATATGGATATGTATATCTATAAACGTCGAATTAAGTATGCCGAAATTAATTTCTAATGTTACAATTGATGCTCAAATAGAGCCTCAGACAAGATTTTAAACAATATTTCATTATTAAAGAACCTTTTCTCTTGCAGAAGTGGTCTAGTTTAAACATGGTTTCATGTCTGACAGACGTTAGTCTGCGTTGCGACACGATCTTCCTGGGCGCATAATATCGCAATTTAAAGCCAGAGGATTATACGCCACCCGTGCTTGGTACTTTGAATGAGAATAAAGACTTCGGTACCACTTGAAGGTGTTGAGGCCTTGTGGACCGATGAATATTTATTTAAGAAGTGTGCGAACAAAGGAAGGGACCAATATAGATAAATTTATTTTAGCTAATTTGATCAATGATTATTTTACCAACTTTCGTTATCTTTGATGATACTATATTTTATAGCAAAATTGTGTTTATAAAAAAAAAGTAAATTTTGTTAATTAGAATAATTAAATTTATAATAATTTTGAACAACATAATTATTCTTGTTTGAAGTATAGACAGAATAAAATAGAATAGGTTATTATTGGAAACAAGCCTATAATTAAATTCTAATTTGAGCAAGATTTGTTAAGTATTTATTATATTAGTTATAGCATAAGTTAATACAGATTTTATACATTAGGCGAATTCGATATGTAATTTATGCGGACACTTGTTTAGATCAGCAGATCAGTAGCCTAAAATGTGTAAATACATAAAAAAATGTTTACGATAAAAAACAGAATACAAAATATTTACTGTATAAGTGAATACAATAATTACTGTATTATTGGAAAGCAATAACATTTTTTCCAGAAGAGTTGGATGCATAAATAAATCTTTTAAAATTGCTTTCTCCGCAATGCAAATCAATTTTTGGCGTCATCTTTTGTTAAATGAATAAACGAATTTTGATATTCATAGTTATTTCTCCACGCTTCTAATTTATACGCAGAAAAAAGTCAATGAAAAAATAATTTTTTTCATCATGCGCATGAAAAAGGACTTTTTCCTGCATACAAAAGTGAATGAAAAGTCGAATATTTCGAGCGTCTAGCGAGATTTTTTGCAGTATCGGGAGGAAAAGACTTTTTCGCGACAACGGGAGGAAAAGTAATTGTACAATTAATCGAACTTACCTGTAAGTGAAGTTCTATTGTAATTGTATGAAACGCTTCTTCCGAAGTGATCAGCACGTAGTACCCCCTTTTCCTCTGACGATCGGAGAGAAAAAGTTTGGGGAATCGTTTGCAAAAGGAGTCAGTCAGGTTCTCGCTCTCAAGCCATGTGCATCGAAGCCATTTTTTTCTTGTATAGTATTTTATGTAGCGTTATTATTAAATAAATTGATTGTAACAAAAAGATCATACGAGTTTTTATTTTTCAATTCTGTGCGCATTTACTTCTTGCGAGGAGTAACACTGACCTTCAAGTGAACTTCCGCGTTGGAGCTAGTTTCTGGATCAGCGGTGGGGGTAGTAGGGTGTTTGAATTTGCCCCTTCCATCCTCTGATACTTCGACTCCATGGTCACTCCTTTGTTCGCTCTCCGCCTCTTGATGGTTACGTCGGATGAGGGCGACCTTTCCTTCCTCTACATCTCTAATGATTTAGTCTGCACAGCGACATCTGCGCACAAAAAAATGTTATAAAAATATTGAAGATACTCTTTGAGAAAGTATTCTGCTAATTTAGTTGCAACGGTTTTTTTCTCCCATTCTAGGCCTCTAATACTGAAACAATGGTAGCGTTACCCTTTTATTCGAAGCCATTTCTTACCGGATAACTCGTATGAAAGCTATGGAAAGATCTAGTATTTCGTTATAATATTTTCTGTATAAAAGTCGACGGTTTTTATATAGTAAGTGAAAAACTACTTACTTACCTATTTTGACATGTGGTATATGTTTTTATGAGGGATAAAATTGTCGGCTTAGTGGAAAAAGCCGACACGTCGATTTTTTGTTGGAAAAGCCGAAATGTCGATTTTTGGTTGAAAAAGCCGACACGTCGATTTTTTGTTGGAAAAGCTGAAACGTCGATTTTTGGTTGAAAAACCCGACATGTCGATTTGCGTTGAAAAAGCGGACACCTCAGACCTGAATTTTTTTCTCTTTATGAAAACAGATAAATTTGATAAATGTATAATTGAAGAAACGATACCAGAAGATATAAGTAAATAAAGTACAGAGTGAGCCAGATGATTTTCTAGTGCCAGTGGATCTCAGCTCAAATAGAAATAATTTAAACTCCGGTCCGAACTGTGCGCTTTTCAACTAAAAATTGACGTGTCCGCTTTTTCCACGCAAATTGACGTGTCGGATTTTGAATCAAAAATCGACGTGTCGGCTTTTGACACTAACAAGTAAGCCGACGAAGTGTATCGTTCACGCCACACAAAAATTATTTTCTTCCTTCCGTCTCGAAAGTACGTCTTTCGCAACCGCACTTCAGGTTGGGAACAACGGCTTTTGTAGATCGCTTGACTGTGAAACTCAAGCGGCCGCTTAATGACGCTGGCGCAGTGTCAATTTATACATATCTATACATTATGTATACGCGGCCGCTTGCTCACACAATCGTCTAACTTACCTAACCTAAAAATAAGACATACTCAGTATCGCCCCGGCCGACCTCCAGTTTTGTATTTCATCTTAAAAACTGTTCAGGTATGAAATAAAAAACCACAAAAATGACCGACTCTTCATCTGAAGGATCCGTAGATGAAGAAGAAGTATTAAAAAACTTTGACGAAGAAGCTAAAATTATTATACAACCTTTTATCGGTAAGTGTGTACCTTCATAGCCAAATACACATTATCTAGTGCTTCATTTATAAATTTTATGACATTGTGCCATCTTAGAACAAAGGCTTTCTTTGGTTTGCATATATATATCCTTTAGCATTATTCTTTATAAAACTTTTGAGTGAAAGAAAATGGCTAATGTTGATATTGTCCTTGGTACCTAAAGTTTTACACAGCATGCTCCATATACTCCATACTGTTAGAGGTTTAAGCTTTGCTTTCAAAGATTTAAAATAAACAAGTAAATTGTTTTCTTCCGAAGAGGATAGTGAATCCTTATTTTGTTCCTTCCAATTGTTATAAGTAGTGTAAACTAATATACCTCGGTACCTATGTTCGTACCTAGTAATCGGTATAGATAATGTGTATTTGGCTATGAAGCTAAACACTTACTTTTTTATGTATTTGCTCCTCAAATAATATTGTATCTTTTATGCATTGTATTTGTTTTGCAGGTCATACTTATATTTGGAATTTGTGGTTGCTTACGTTGCGATGAAATAACAAACATGAAACTTCAAGATGTAGAAGATTTGGGCAATAAATATCTAGTATCCATTCACAATAACAAAAACGATTACGCTGGAAATGTTGGGAATCTATTTTATCACAAAGTTAAAAAATATATTACATTGAGACCCTCTGATCTGAGTAGTAACAGATTTTTTCTTAAGTATAGTGAAGGCAAATGCTTTCATCAAGCTATTGGAATACATAAAATAGGTGAAGTGCCAAGTAAAATGGCTACCTATTTATAACTACCTAATCCACATAGAAACACTGGTCACTGTTTTCGACGTACATCAGCGATGCTTCTATCTGATTCTAGAGCATCTATGGTAATTATTAAACAGCTTGGGCGATGTAGATCAGATCTAATAGCACAGGGATGCGTAGGAAATTCATTACATAACCGAGAACTGATTATTAATAGTCTGATCCAAAATTTTAATACAACTACTACTTTTTCAAAACCAACGATTAGTGCCCAGGAATCATTTCAAAACTCTCATACATCTAATACTTTCTTCAAAACTACCGACTACTGCACAGGGATCATTAATTAATGGAAAAGAAAACAACGTTTGTAATGAAAATCAATATGATTTTGAATTAAATTGGTTAAATTTTGCTGACGATTTTAACTATGACAAACCTAACCTAATTCCAAGTAAATAAAAAAAGCCCTTATTTTACTACCAAAATACACATATATACGAATTTTTATTCATAATCAAATTTGTTTCAGACGGAATTCTACAAAATCATTCAGAAAATGTTAATGTTAATAAAAATAATGTACTATAACGAGGTGGAGTACAGCGCTAGCCGATGCAAGACTAGGGCCCTGTGTTACCGGCATCTGCGGTTATCACAGTAGATCGAGGGCCAGGGAGCAGTGCGATCGGTAGCCCCGTGGTTTGGGCGCTTGCCTCCCGTCCGGACGGCTTGGGTTCAATTCCCGATGCCATCACGTATTTTTATTCTTGCCTCCCGTATCCACCCCGTTACGGTACAAACTGGTTTTGCCACAGCAGAAAAAAAATCCAATACTGATACCAGCTTTAAATGGAACCAAAGAAAACATTGCCACTAGTAAAAATTATTCTTGAATAAACCGGGAATAAAAGTAGAGTTTAATAAAGATTTATCGACTAATCAGGCACCAGCGTTTAAAAAAAGAAAAGTTGGTGAAGAAGAGAGAATGAAAGATCAAAACTGCGCAATGACATACATTCAGTATTGAAAGAAAAAAATTTTAAATTTAAAAACTGTATTTTCAATAGTTGTGTTCAAAGTTACTAAATATGATTATACAAAAGCAAATGATTCTTAAAATAAGAAAAAGTAAAAAGACTAAATGTAAAATTGATATCATATTACAATTTATAAAATGGGATTATTATTCTCTAATAAGTTATTACTAAAAATGTATTATAATAGTAATGTACTATTATTAAATGAAGAAAGCAATACTAATAAAAATATTATGCATAATTTTTGTCTTTTTTTATACACGTTTTTGATGGCCGCCCTGACCAGAAAAAGTCGGGCGGCCAAACCTTAGCCCCCGCCCCCTCCCCACCCACCCCCCCCGCCCCCCCCCGCCCCCCCGCCCCCCCGCCCCCCCCCCGATCTGCAAAAGAAAGCTAGCCGGCAGCGAAAAAAAAGTATGGCGAACCATAAGAGCAGTCAAGAACGCTATTTTAACAATTTATTATTAATTATTGGATGTACTTTCCAGCCGGGAGGAAGAAAAATAGTATACGACACACTGCCAGAAATATTGGATTTTTCTTGAAATATTATAGAAATATTCAACTTTCTAGCCTTGTGTCGTAATATAGTATTCTCATTGAATTTGTCAGTGTACAAATGGTTAATTGTCTTTTTTAAAATAAGTTTCGTTTTTAATAGCGTCATACAAAGTAATGTAAAAAAAATTCTATAAGGGGCACACTGATGACTAACAAATCATTACAATATTCGTTATGCTAAAAGAAAGGTTTTGTCATTATAAAGACCTAAAAAAATGCAAAGCTATTTTTTAAAAAGCTGTATAGAGAAAAAAATTCAATTTTTGCAAAAATCTTTTAACTCTTGAATAACTAATTATGACGTCCGCACGGTTGCGCACTTTATTTTTTCTTTTTTTATTTAAATTTCGAAAATTAGTCCGTTCCGACTTTTTCCCCGAACTTCGCGAGTCGCCGCTCCCCGCGAGCTTCGCAGAAGCTCGCGTCACAACTCGGTCGACGAGCGGACCGCCCGCGCAACCCTAACTGCGGCCCATCCGCTGACCTTTTTCGGCCGCCCCTGCGGCAACCAATGAGCGAGCGCCGCCGCTCGCCTCGCCCTCCGCGCCTCGCGGGCGGCGGACCTCCTGGACTCGCCAGGCCCTCGCCACCAGTGACTTGTCGCTGTCGGCGCCTGGAGTGTCCGAACCCTCGTCAAGTGCGGCCGTACGTGCCGCTCAAGGCAAAAAGGGGGTGACACCTCAAGTCACGCTCGGTGTCACCAGGACACTCCAGGAACGCCCTGGCGAGAGTCTCGCGTGCTCCGCGCAAAACTACGCGACCGCGTAACACCGCGTATCGTCCATCCTATTTTTTTACTTTAACTATAATTTTATTTAAATATTGATTTCATTTTATTTTTATTCACGCTCTACCGTTAATAGGAATTATCTCATTTTCAATTTAATATTTGATTTTTTTACTTATTTATTTCACCTATCCTCATTCCTAATGCTCTCGCCGACACTGAGCCTACGTCAATTATGTAAGTCGTTTATTAATAGGCATGCACATATCTGGAATTGACTTCTTAAAAATACATGTTAAAACAGTTAGAAACAAACTTTTTTCAAATCAGTTAAAGAAATGCCATTTTTTTAATCGCATAAAGAAGATATAATAATTTGTACGAGTACCACTGGAATATGCCTTTAATGTTAGTCTTTCTCCTCAGTACTGATAAGATTTTGGAGTCAATCGATGATTTTATGGTCATATTATGATAAAAGAACAATTTTGCAATTTTTTTTTCTGCAAAAATAATTCTTTTTCTATTTGTTCTAAAGATTTGCAAAATGGAGACTGACATTCTTATAGTTCTTTTGATTTCCTTCTAAGTTATGTATTTTAAAACTTCTCACTAGTTATTTTTTACTTTAAAATTGGGAAAAAGTACTTACTTTTTCGAAAAATGAACTAAATTTATGAATTATAAATAACTTTTTCAGCATTCCATCTCAAAGATGAATCAAATATCAATACTGATTCTTGGAATATGCAAGTTATTTTTAAGTTGAGAATACTGATTTGAAGATTGCATCAACTTTAAACAAAATAATTATGCCATTATAATGAATTAAAAAACTTCCTTTAGCAAGTCCTATTGAGCGTATATAGAATGTAAACACGGAAATTAAAATTTGTATTCAGAAGGAGTCCGGATCAATATTTTAATAAGAAACAACATCTTATTTGAACATTCATTCCTCTAATTTTCTCTGCTTTTCTTTTCCTGCTTTTTATCTTCATGTCACTGCTAGTTGATTGCCAAAACGACATAAATATTATTTATGTTACGAAGTTATGTTCACACTATAAATCAGTTCACGTGATTCGACATGTGATTTTCGAAAGAATAAACATTCTAGCAATAGAATTGAAAAATCATTTTCATGAAATATACTATGAAAAATCAATATTTCTCGTCATATTGCCGCCGTAATAAAAGAATAATAGCTCAAGGAATTTATAAAAATTATGAATAATCAGAATTTGCTTTAAAAATAGTTATTTTCGATACAAATGTGCAAAGTGGGTCATTCTCGCACGGGTGTAGTTTGTCGCCCGAGCGAAGCGAGGGTAACAAAAACACCCGTGCAATGATGGCCCTTTTTGGTCACGTGTATCGAACTCTATTTTTTTAACGGAGTGTGGGAAACTTGACTTTTCATGCTTGTTTTGCGTGCGCAAAGTGGCACTTTTACGCACGGCATGCGCAAAAGTAAATTGATCTGCGCATGCGCAATTTTTGCGTACGCCGTTAAAAAAAAAATATTTGAAATCAACAGATTTTTTTAAATCACATCTTATCTACATGTTCTACTTCCTGAAGATACTCTTTGAGAAAGCATTCTGGTAATTCAGTTAACAGCGGTCTTTTATAGGCTTCAGATAGAAAAACCTATTATTACATGTAATTTAAAATATTAAAAAATATTAGTTAAGTCATATAGTATAAAGTGAAAAGAAACAATTAAATTTATGTGGGATTTATTCATTCGGGATTTATTATAACAATAAAATGAACTATTTTCGTAAAGTGACTAAGGATTCGATCATCGAGCATTCAACAGTCATTACAGATCTACTCTATTAACACTCTCTTTTGTACCTATGTGGGTCTGCGTGCGTACGTCCGTGTATCATGTGTGTCTGTGTTTTTTTTGTAATGTCCGTCCATGTAGCATGCTACAACTGGAGTGGGACTTAGACACCCAATCCTCCCGGTACTGCCACGTGGGGCATTACATCAGGTTTCTTAGGCTCTCTGCCTGGAGAATTCAGACCTATCTTCATCTTCTCTGTCTTTGCTAGGGTCCTCCATACAATACTAGCGCAAAGGATAGACGCTAAGATCGAGATGGATGATCAGCAGAGAGCCTTTCGAGCCGGGATGGACGGCTGCAGAGACCACAACTTTCGCCGAAACTTTAGATCTTGCAAGAGCCTTCGAGAGCGTGAAACACAGTGCCACCATGCGGGCAGCAGAAGCAACTGGTATTCCACCTCTGCAGATGAACTACCTCCAGGACCTATACGCCAGCAGTACCACAACGATGTCGGACACAGACTGGTCAGAGCCTATCAAAGTGACACGGAATCAGAATGTGGCTCCACCTACAACGGAAAGACTGTTTGAACCATGGCCTTCGTGGACGATCTGTCTCGGAACAATCATATTGCGACCTGAGGACAAAAATAGTACATTATGCACCAAGGACGCAAAATGTATCATTCTAGACGAGCGCGAGCCTTGGGTCCGAGCGTAGCGAGCCCGCCAAAGCTTGTACTCGGGAGAATGATACATTTTGCGTTCGTAGTAGCATATACTATTTTTTATATGAAGGCCGCAAAACGTATTTAAAACTATTGGATCTATATTGGAATTTCAAATTAAATTTCTCAATTTGTTACGTTTTCTGGGAAGAAAATTAATACATAAGGTTATTTCCAGCTTTCTGTATTTCCAGTATTACCAGCTTTAGTAATTTATGCGATAAGTAATTGTTAAACTTTTCAAAACTTGTTTTACTCATATTTCTGTGAAAAGATACATTCGAAAGTCTCTCACTTATATTGGTGCTGTATCTTGAAAACGGTGTGGTTATTTCTGTATTTTTGAAGGAACAGCCATTGTGATGTACATTTGGCTAGGTCTCGTAACGAATTGTACCAATTAATCATTCAAGGGGTTCTTGATGTGTCTACCATATTGTCAGTCGACGTTCTTGAAGAAACTCACTGTGAAGTTTGTGTTTATATCCGATCTAGAACTCTGATTGATTAAGTTCAAGATTTTTTTCAGGCGAGCTTTATTTTTGAAATAAAAACACCTTCATTCCTAGAATAATTAACGACGTTTCATTGGCAGATTAGCTAACCTCTTCAGGCTATTTTTATTGAAAAAAAAACAACACAAATCAAATGTACAATCTGAAAGAAGGCTTGAAACTCAGTAAGAAAATACATTGTCTACTGTGAAACTTAGGGGAGTACTAACGATAAGGAATTAACGCCTTGAAAAATCTGAAATTTGGCAGATAGGTAGATTTTCTTTTTTCAAAATGACTCACAAGAAGATGATCAGGGGTGCGGGTACTGGTTTGGCTAAAACTGCAGGAGGTACTTCTTTATGAAGACATCTTCTTACTCTATTTTCAATGGCCTATAACTTTTTTAAAAATCGACATCTTTTAATAAAACACAGCTTAAATTAAAGCTTTTTTTGCTTTCTTTTATAAACTTCCTACCCCATTTACATAACTGAAATATTCAAGAAGCTATTACTGAAGAAAGAAACCCCATTTTTATAAAAAATTGTTCATTTTAGACATAACATAGCTTGAATCTCGACAAAAAAGGCCCGTTCACAAAAACCCTGAGACACGTGTCTCATTATTTGTCATAAAGAAGTACCTCCTGCAGTTTTAGCCAAATCCAGGACTCGCACCCCTGATCATCTCCTTGTCAGTTAAATTTTGTTGATCTTTGGGAGCTTGAGAAAGATGTTATAAACATTTCAATTTTTATATATTTAATACAGGGCTTATGAGAAATTTCACATTTTTCTCTTTCGTTCTAAATTGTACAACATTGACGGCCTTTGACTTTGCTCAATCTTGGCAGGGTAATAGTCAAAAAACTAACGAACAATTTAAATGCTTGCTAACTATCGGTATTACTCCCTTAAAAGACTCGTGTACTATCATGGACTACAATTGTAAAGAAACAAAAAATGTTTTATACCACTCTAACCTCAAAATCATAACTTTAATATGATTATTCGGCTCTCGTGGTATAAAATATTATATGACACTGGTGCGTAAGGTGATTTTTACCGCATTCGCTTCGCTCGTGAGAAAAACGTCTCATGCGGTAAATAATCACCTTCCATCCACACCCGTATAATAATGTACTATTATTTTATTTAAGTTTTTTCTCGCAGCACGAGAACAAATGGTCATTTACTATAGAAACTTTGATATGTATTCATACGCTCTTATCAACATACAAAATATCTACAAATAAATGCATTTAAAATTTCTTTTTTATTATCATGTATAAAATGCGAAAGAAACTCTTAAAAAACTCGTAAAATGACAGCAGTTTATAGTTTGTGTATGTGTGTGTGTGCGTGTGCGTAGGCATGTGTGTGTGTATGTGTGTGTGTGTGTGTGTGTGTGTGTTCAGAATGGGTTGTGTATTGTTTTAACACAATATTATCTTTAATAAGTGTAAGAAGTAGTTAAAATATTGAGTCAATAAATAAAATATTTTTGGAGAAAATAATTGAAAAATTAATTAATTTAAAAATTAAAAAAATACAGATACACGCGGGCGGGCACGCATGTACGAAAAAAAATGACTGAAAATCTACAAATTTCAACACATATCGCCTTAAAATATCAGATTTTGAGAATTGCATAGCAAATGCAGTTTTAGTTTCATAAAAAAAATTGAAGAAAACGTATAAAATCATTGTAAAAAAGATAATAACATACCTAAAAACCAAAATGATCAATGACTTAGGTGTACGGCTCTGAATGGATTCAACAATAGTTAAATTCACTATATTTTTGACTGACAATCAGTGTAGTTGAAAGGTTTTTGTTTTGGGACCGCTGGTTTTGTACTTGTAATCTCCGTATTCTTTTGATGGTGAAAGATAACAAGAGAGAGAGAGGGAGAGAGAGAGAGAAATAAAGCCAAGGAGAGAAGAGATGAAGTGCACAAACATGGAGGCCACGTGACACATTATGGCAGATTACTTTCGAAGCAGCGAAAAAGGCTATGTGCCAGGTACGTGCAAACTTGGACAAAGTAAATGAGTAAAAAGCACCGTCATATGAACGTGCCGCGGCAAATGCGCTCGGACATTAGTTTAATCTTCCTGAAAAGTAAGGAAAGTGGAATTTGCTGAGGGCCTTACTGGTTCAAGTTACCCATATTGACCAGCTGATCATTACTGTACTGTGAAAGTCGTTTCCAGTTTCCAGGCCTTATTTATAAGAAATATTCAAAGAAGGATACGTTAATAGACCTCCTTTTACAATAGTAATATCGGTTTGATATTTTGGAGATATTTATATTGAAAATTTTCGTATTTGAAAAGTGATTTTTTTTTGTCGCACGATGAATGAAGTGAAATTTGTTTAATGATTTGTACATTTTGTAGATATGTAAACATTGTATATTTCTTTTGTGTGAATTGAAGGAATCAGTAAATTAATTTTCAAGAAGCCACGAAATATAAAGGATTAGACGTTTATAGTGAGAAAACTAATGAATCCGACCACGTAACTTTAGGCCGGTGTGGAATAGATACAAAGTTCAGAAATCTCATCCTGACTACCGTGAAAAGTTGCTGGGAGCTACACTCAATATTTTTGCATATATTTATTATTTAAATTATATTTTTTTGTCCATAAGTTTAGACTACACATATGGGATATTTCATGGGAAGTGAGCAGCTCAAAATTTTCAATCCTCTGAAACCTTGTTACATTTGTTCAAAATGATGAGAAAAACTCAGAAACCAATGGAAAAAGTTTGCATTTTACTAGTAGAATGTGCCAGTATTTTTTTTGTAACCTTTTTTAAAACTCTCTAATTGGTGGATTAATAATAAACCTTTATATTGAAAAAAAAGTGTGCGTGCATTTTTATAAGGAAATATCAAAAAAGTTGTATTTTGGACAGCCTAGTGGATCTGGGAAGTTAATATTGTTAATAAACTCCATATGTCATGGGCCGTGTCACTAAATTTTATTAAACTTTATACTAAAATTACTTCAACATCTATTTTTGTATTTTATATGTCTACTTAAAACTAAATTCAGTAACTGATCAATTAGTAGGAGTATAAAAATATATATATAAACTTGTAAAGTTAATTATTATAATCACTTAATAGCAAGGATATAGAGAATTTACGTACAGTAATTTAGCTACGAATATAGTTCAACACCTTAAATTTTTAAATTATTTCTAACATAACTTTCTTATCTACACATATGCTATTTATGTAGTTATATACAACGTGAATTTGTTTTCAAAGAAAATTTATTAAGCGAACCATTTCTATTTTATAGTAAAATTAGTAAGTTTTTATTTAAATAATATCAAAATTTATAAAATATAAATCAATTTTATCAATAATTTAAATGTTGGATATTGTATTATAACGCAGAAGCAGATTATTTATAGTTGGTGAAATTACAAATTA
>JAPYZP010014515.1:0-13698 GCA_030522985.1 Torymus sinensis
ATTAACCTTCCCAATTAACGCGGTGAAGCCACCTTAAATGCAGTATGAGCCGTTTTTCCATTAATTAAAAGATTAGCAGTAATACCAGTCCAAGCAACTGCTAATTGATGATAATTTTTATTTTTTAAAAACATGATCAAAGTATTTAATAAATAACTTTTTCCAGTTCCACCAGGACCGTCAATAAAAGATAATTTTTGTTTTCATTGTCGCCTGAAACCGCCTTTGTTATTTCAGTAAATATTTTATGTTGACAATCGTTTAACGATTGAATTCTTCCATCAAGTTCATCTTCATTAATAAGGGTATGAGTACGTATGTCATCATCTATGTGATCGTTATATTCCATTAAATCATTAGAAATATCTGGAATCCAAAATCTTGTATAGAAAAACCATGAAGTGATAATGTACTGTTAATTAATTTCAATGCATTTTTTTCCGCAATTTTTTTCATGTACTTTTGGATTTTAAAAATATGATTTATAATTATCATATAACTCTCGTGCATTTATAGGATTATGAAAACTCAAAATGAAACTAAAAAGTTGACACAATGCATTTGGAAATTGAAAATTTACTGCTTCTCGTAAACAATGATCCCATTCATCGTCTGTTTTTATTAATTTACGAGCGATAGCGGCCTCATAAAACGTCGGAAAAATTTTGTTGTCAACAGTTCTTAAATCTTCGAAGCACGTTGTGCTACGAACATGTAACAAATGTAATCTCAAATCAAACCGTTCTCGATCCTTAGGACTGACAAAATACATTGAACTTAAAACTGGTTTCCACAATTATTTTCTCTTATTCCACGTCTTTGAATTTTTATCAAAAACGTAATGATTAGGAATTTCAGTGTATAAATAGTGTTTTGGATCAAAATCAATGTTATTTAAATCAAACCATGCCGTTAATGTTGTACCAAGATTTTTATCCATCATTTCTTTCTCAGAACCATGCTTGAAATATACATATTGTTCATCATTAAAATAGATTGCTAATCTATATATAACATGTGATTATTCGTGTAATTTAAATTTATAAATCTGATACATGGCTTCTGGAGGACATATATACCTCGTAGATACATATTGTTCTATTACATCATAATTCAGTGTATGCGTGGTACCATCAGATTATCAGAAATATCTGCATGATCTTCAGTTGTATTTTCTGAATTACTTAAACAAATTATGGTTGTGTTCGGTCCTTTATAAAAGTATTTGAATAATATTTAATTGACTTAATTGTATTGCATCTTCAATATTGATATGGCAGCGAAGTTTAAGTAATAAGTACGGGTTATATGGCATAACAAAACGATTGTCAGCAATTTTTTTGTGATGAAAATATAATTTTTCTACCATCATTTCTTCTTTTGTATACTGGATAACTTACAATGTTAACAAAAATTGTTTCATGATTATATTGCTTGGGAAAATTTTTGGAACATTTACTTTTATCTTCATTCATACAGGGCGAATTTAAATTTTGATATCCACAAGAACCGTGAATCATATGTTGTTTAAAAAGCCAAAATGTCCGTCCGTTCGACTACTCGTATTCTACCCAGTAGTTTAATACCTCGAATCATAAAAGATATGTCGATTAATTTTATTATAAAATAGTGAGAGTTATATACCTTATTTAGTAATTAATAGGACACGTGTTTTGTATTACCGAGCGACGTGAGGAGCGAGTTATAAATAGCTAGTAGTAATAATTATCCTCTTTTGCCAATATAATAGAATATAAAATAATCTTTATTGTAAAATGTAAAATAAAAGAAGAGCATCCATACATATTCATGTATATTGCATTCACGTTTTCATTCCTACTACTTCTACGCTAGATATACGTATATCTTTGAATCGAATGGCGGAAATTGACAAAAGTGGGAATGTAAAAACTCACTCTTATACGGTTGTCGTAAATATTCTACGAATTCTTTAAAACGATTCTAGAATATGCAATATTTATTCTTTTTACCCGTGGTACTTACCTAGCGAATAACCTACGAACACTCTCCACTAAAAATTTTGGTGCACTTAAAGAGACGGTATATTTAATAAATAACCAAATATGCTTGTAAAGTTGTCTTGATCGAGTAGGCTCTTGTCCAACATTGCGAAGTAGTCGATATTGCGCATATATTCTGGGTTTATTTTTTATTTAACATTTTTCTCATTAAGCCTCTTTCTATGTAATTTCTATGAAATCTAAAGCACTGCCAATTCGCCTGTATAGTGTTGACAACATTTGTTCGATTTAACTTTTTCAAACTCACCACTCAAAGAGCTGACACATTGGCTTGCACCCCCACTCGATTACCTGTAACCTATATACGCTCATTGTAAAAGACTATCGTGCCAGTACAATAATTAGTTCTTCTTTGTGCCTCTGTTTTTTTGTTATAAGCTCGCGTGGCAAAGGTTAGCGAGCTCTATACACTTCTCTATGATCTAGTGCTTCGGGGAAGAGATCGCGCATGCGAGTAAAAATGTCGACGGACAAAGGGCGCGAGAAGCCTTTTGAAAGAGCTGTCGTTTAACCGGGCAATTTGCAAGAGGCAACTCATGGAAAATCGCCAAATAAGCAGGCTTCCGCCGGCGCGTTCGTGCTCGTCCATCTACATAGAGTTTCGTTTGTTGCGCACGCTGTTGTGGCACTATAACGGCGAGCCAGCGAGTAGAGGCATCGGAAGCGGTCGCGTTGAAATGTAGATTTTCACTTTGTTTTACCACGCTCGCACCCCCCAGAGGCAAAGGCTAACTCAGCCGGCGCTTCCGAAACGAGGGCACGGCCGCAACAAAAATACGCGCAGCGCGAGGAAAAAAGGGAGCTTGCGCGTACCAGTTGAATTGGTCGCGTACAACTTCGCATCGAGCCCGTTAAAGGATCATTCTCGTTTTGCGCATGTGTGTGTGTGCCACGCTCACAAGTGTACAGTTTGTTCGCAAAGGTTAATGAGGGCAGATTGTATTGAAAAACTGTAGACTGGCATTGCATTGTATTTTCTGCATCGGTGTCCACATATAACAGTAAATAATAAAGTAGGTGTTACGTGAATAGGAGGCGACTGTGTCGTCGATTTTACCGTCTCCAATTTCTTATTGACTCCTTTTCTTTCTTTTCTTCACGCCGTCACCGCCCTTTGTTTCCCACATCCACTACATCAGTCGTTCAGGCGCCTTGCGTCTCGCCTTTCCTTGGGGCTGTGAGGCTGGATTGGAAAACCCAAGAAGGACACTTCTTTCCTACATCACTGCCTGCGGTCTCTCTGCTTTTTTTCTCTATCCTCTTCTTCACTTCTTTGAGCCAAACGTTCCCCTTATAAACAAAAATGGTATTCTATATTTATGGCTTTATTATATTGAGAACAAAAAATGCTGATAGAAGGAGATTGGGGCCAGAGGAATAATTTAGTGTGTGCTAGGTTATTGGTTTCTGTTTTCTATAAAATGTATTCTTCAGCATCTAACAAAAGATATTTTTGATGTAAGCTCAGCGAGGGTCACTCTCTTTATGCCTATATCGACTAAGTCGCTGCTGGCGGAAGTACAGGCGAGGCTCACCTGGTACGAGAGCCTGGCGAAAGGAGGTCCATCTCCGGCGGAGCGCGGAGAGCGAGTGTGCTACGAAAAATCGAAGCTAAGCAAAACATCTCGGCAAGGGTTGGGGTGAGCGTTCCCGCTCGCGGATTGGTTACCGCTAAGCGGCGTAAAAGGGTCAGAAGATAGACAGCTGCTGGGGCTGCGTACCGCTCGCTCCCCTCCCCTCAAGTCCGAAGGTGCGGCCCGTCGGCCGAGTCGTAATGCGAGCTTCTCCGAGGCTCGCAGGGTGCGCGATGTTCGAGATGTTCGGGGAAGAAGTCGGGCTCGACAAATGCCCTAAATTTAAATAAATAATATTAGTTCACATTTAGGTCGCGAACGTCATATTAGCAGTATTTTTTCTAAGTGTACCTTTTACTTTTACGTAGATAATTCGGTAACTACATAACTTTACTATTACATTACGTGTCTACTTTATTTTTACAGTTGTTATTAGAAGTGGATTGCTCTGAAACGTTATAAGTACTCAACGATAGCTCTGTTATAAACAATTCGGGTAAATTCCATCTACACTAAACTTGTAAACTTTGGAGAGCTCTTCGATCGAAGTTTACGGTGAACATCTTGAAAGTACTAAAATTCCATTGTAATCCAGTCCTTTTATATAACTTGATTCGACGTTTAAACAAAATAGTGGATTTATATAAATCCACGTGCAAGAAGTACACGGTGCTGCCTCTTTAGTCTATATGACAAGCAAAATTGGTTGAATGGTAAAATAAGAAAAGCTTAGATGATGCAAACTGAAGCAATTCTGATGGAATTGATAAAAAATTCATTGAGATAATCAGATAACTTGATTACTCACGGACGTACAGACATACATACATCTCAGAAAACGATGGGTCTGGAGTTTGCATCGTTGAAGCGCAACGAAATAATTTATGAAAATTAATTAAAGCTATTAAGCAATGATAATTTTATCTAAATCTTTGTTAGAAAGTTATTTTATACTATAAAACAATAAATCTACACGCAAAATTAATATTAATTAGTATAATAATTAAAAATATTACTTATGTCGACTGTAATTTATTATTCACTGATAAGAATTTTTCCATCGGTCTTACAGTCTTATAAATTAAATGAATTAATATTAATTGCAGTCAGATTGCCCTTGTTTATAATCACCCCCGTAGAATCTGAAATAAAAACTTAATTAAAACCTGGAAAAAGTATTGTTAGCAAAGGACTGCCATTAATATTAATTAATTTAATTTATAAGACTGTGAGACCGATGGAAAAATTCTTATCAGTGAATTAATTAGTATAAACTTGAAGTAAAATCAAATACTTTTTTATTTCGTTGCATGACAACGTTGCAAACTTCAGACCATAGAAAACGCTTAAAACACACTCACTCTCAGTGGAAAATAGATTTTACTCATTAAATTTTGAGTATTCGAATTCCGACAATTTACGCTCTGGTGAAATTATAAGGCACTCCCGAGTGGCGGTCGTGTCAAAAAATACAAAAATACGTGTCATGATTTTAAGAGAAGAACCACATCCTTAAATTCTAAAATGATCAATGATATAACCATAGTCGGGCGGTTCGGTTTGAGATGGATTCGGTTCAATACGGAAATGTGTATCAGTGATGGCGGTCGCCTTTCGAATGCAGTCGATCTCTCGTACCTAGTACAACTTTCACCAGCGTACGTACAGATATACATCTGATGGGCGACGCACAAAGTAAACTATTGGATGAATCGATCAATCAGTCCTATCCGATCGTCTTCCTCGCCATCCAGCAACACACACACACACACACACACACACACACACACACACACACACACACACACTCTCTCTCTCTCTCTCTCTCGTTCTCTCGCTCTGTCTCCGAGTCTGTCAAGATTTCATGAACTCGTCCCCTACATAAATCCCTCTCCCGTTCGTTTGACAGTAGTGCCCGCAGGGTTCGGGTGGAAATTTGAGGAAGGGGATGAAATTGCACGGAAGAAAAAATAATGTATTAAATTAAGAAACACAAGCTAGCACCTCGTCGATTGAACGACAGCAGCCTGGGGAATATGAAAATCTGATTCATACACGAGTTCAAGCTCGTACTAATTACGCCAGTAAACAGCGACGCTGATAATAATTGAATAATTAGAAAGGTTGTCGGATCGTTACAAAAGAATCGTGTTCTCTATATATCTGCTTTTGTAAGTCTCTTAATGATTAATTTGGAATCCAATAAAAAGCTGCTGCCAATACATTAGAACTTTATTTTCTCAATACATAATTGCTTCCTCAAAGAAGAAGCTTTGTATCGATGAAAAAAATTTTCGAAAAAAAAGTCTTCAAAAAGATGTTTTATGGTGGTATATGTGTATATTATTTGATTTTGAAGATTTTTTATTTCGTGGATGTGTGTGTGTGTGTGTGTGTGTGTGTGTGTGTGTGTGTTTGTGTGTGTGTATGTGTATATATATATATTCCTATATATATATGTATATATCTTCCTATATTATATAGCTGTAAGAGACTTTCATGCGACCTAGCCCCTTCTCCCCCCCTCCTCGCCCCTCCTCACACCCTCCTCAGCCTCTCCTCAAATAAGGTAAAATGTCATTAGAAAATGGGGTAGAAGGGGGTAGAGAAATAGAAACAGAGACGTCAAGACAGAGAAACAGAGATAGAGAAATAGAAACAGAGATGTGGAGACAGAGATGTAGAGAATTAAAAGTAGAGGCAGAAACGTAGAGACAGAGGGGTAGAGACAGAAACAAAGAGACATAGTCATAGAGATATCGAGACATAGAGACATAGAGATATAGAGACAGAGGTCTAAAGTCAGAGACCTAAAGACAGAGGCATAGAGACAGACACGTAGAGACAGAGATTAGAGACAGAGACGTAGAGACAGAGACGTAGAGTCAGAGACGTAGAGACCTAGAAGTAGAGACAGAAACGTAAAAACATAGATTTGGCGACATCGATTTGAGACAGAGCAGAGATAGAGGCGTGGAAATATAGATGTAGAGACATCGATTAGAGATAGAGACGTAGAGACAGAAACGTAGAGACCGAGACATAGATTCAGAGTCATAGAGTCCGTTATATATGGAGACAGATACAGACAAATAGGGACAGAAGCATACTCTAACGGAACTACTATTTTCGCTCCCGACTCAAGGACGCGAATATGGTATTTTCGGCCAAGGTATTTTCAAAAATATTATACGCATCATGGGAGAAAAATATGCAAGTTTTTCTCTCCGAAGATGCCTGAGATACTATTCTTCAGGTACTATATAGACTATACTACATTTAAGTACATGTTCAATTGAAAAATGACATTTCATTCAAAAAATAGAAACCCACAGTAAATTATACATATTATATTCTAGATTACATTTAATATATTTTTTGAAAATTCTAATCGGGGGTTGACGAGCGGAGCGAGTACGGGGGATACCCCTCTAGTATCAAAGCTTAGGGACTGTCTCCATAATGTGCCGTATGTCAAGATGGCGCCAAGGCACTCGACTCTGAGCCAATCAGAGCCAATCTCCGGCTTGGAGGCTTTGTTCCGATTGGCTCAGAGTCGCGTGCATTAAGCAGTTCCGATTTAGCATCTCGCGGGAGTATGACCCCTAGTATAGGAATCGGGCGATGATCCAATTCTAGGTCACTTTATTACAATCATTACACCAGAGAGCAGATAATACAGATTTAGTACATAATCGCATCACGGTATTATATACATCTAATAAAATCAACGAGAAAAATTTTTTTCGATTTTTCCATATTTTTCTTCTTTTTTTTTTAATCGACTTAATATCATCTAATTGGACTGACAAAAATATGGATAGATAGGTAATTTAAAACCTTTCCGAAAATGGGACTTTTAGCCTCAAATATCTCCGAAATTCAAAGCCCAATCATTTTGCTCAAAGAACTATCTCAATTGGTATTCATAATATACCTTTACAAACAATTTTGAAGCGAATAAGACAATTTTACTCCCGTAATAGTTAGACATACAAAACTCATTTTTTTTTCATTTTTCAATTTTTACGTTTTTGTTAATAACCAAAGAACCGTGACAGCTAGAATTTTTTAAGGAAATATATGTATTTTAATTCTCTTTCGAATGCTACTCATCCCATTCAGATACATACAGCCGTTCTCGAAAAATTAAGATTTTAAAAAAAAGTGAAAAATTTTAACCAATAATATCTCTGAAATTTCTGGACCAATCATTTTGCCCAAAGAACTTTCTCAATTGGTGTACAAAATCTACCCTTACAAAGAATTACAAAGCGATTAAGCCAATTTTATTCTAGTTATGCAACGACAAAAAAAATCACTTTTTTATAAATTATTTTTTTCTCCAAAAATAATGAATAAAAAAACATAAAAATTTAATAAATCATAGTACTCAATATTCTTTAGAACCAAACAAATATTCATGTCAATATCTTTTTTGAATTTCAAAATATAACCTATTTACAAAAAATTACGTTTTTATCAATAACTTATGACGAAACATAGCAATCGACTTCTTTTTTTGTTCTTCAGTGTAGAGAATTTGATCCAATATACAGAGAATTTATAATATATAAACAATATTCGTTCTAAATTTAAAAAAAATCGAAAGTAAAAATTTTGAAATTTCAAAAAACTTTATAAAGAAAATTAATTGAATTTTACAAAAATAAAATATTCACCGCAACTGTAGAAGCAAATAAAAAAAAAGATCCCTCTCTGGTTAAAATCGGTCGAATAGATCATGAGATATCAGCGTATACGAACACACATGCACGCACGGATGCATGCACGGACGCACGCAGGCACACACATCCATACGGACATTTTCTACGAATAGTGTATTTCGATTCCAAATTTGCTAAACAACATTCGTATTCTCAAAAACTATTTGCTTCATCAAAGACGAAGCTTTGTAATCGTGAAAAAAATTTTTAAACAAAAAATGTTGAAAACCATGTTTTATGACTTTTTAGTATTAAAATTTACCGAGTTCGTTACCCAAAAAAATCTAACTATTACGACCAAAAATGTTTCAGGTTAAAAATTTCTTTTAAATATTTTAGAATAACGGTTTCTCAGAGATTATTTAATCTATCGACTTGAAATTTTAACCACTTATTACAGTTGGTGGGGTCAATAATGATTTCAAGTGGGGGGGGGGGGGGGGGGGGGGGATTTTGTAAGGAGTTATATTTTTTTTATTTTGAGAAAATTTCGAAAAGAGTTCGTTGCCCAAAGAAATACAACCATTACGGCCAAATATGTTTGAGGTTAACATTTTTTTCCAAATATTTTAGAATATCCTCTTAACATCGGCTTTTCTTCAGTATGATAAAATTAAAAAATTATCTTAATATCATCTTAAAAACATACTATATCAATCTGCAAAATGTCTTTTAAACGTCTTAAATTTTGGAAAATGGAATTTGGAAAAAGGTCTTAAATTCATCGTAAAAACGTAATTTATGGAAGATCTTAAAACTATAATTTTAATATTTTTCTATAATGTCGCCGTTGACATCTCAAAAAGTATTAAATAGTGTTATTTTTTGGACATATCTTTTTTTGAACTCTTTTTGATCTCAACTGTTCTTACGCGGCGAGGACTGTTCAAGTTTTTTCCTCCATAGGTGCGAAATATGCTATTTTGCTCGAAGTGCGATACTCAAAAACTTACAAGAATGTCAGATATAAGACACCGCTCGGTTCGAAGTTAGACAATGACATTTAACGATAGATATTAATATCTTTGTTTCAATAAAAAAAAAAGAAAAGTTTTATTACGGAAATTCATTAGCTATTTTTTTGTGAAAAATTTATTTTTTGAATTTCTATTTAATAAAAGGAATCGATAAATTAGTTTGAGGAAACTAAGTGCCAATGAATTGGCAGCGGATTTTTTTACTTTCACAAAACTTCCTCTAGAAGGAAGCAACAATACAAATAATACACACACATACACACGCACATCCATACCGACATTTCTAAAAAATAGTGTATTTCGATTCCAAATGTCACAAAAGCATGTTCCTATCAAGTTATTTCATAAACTTTCTCACTTGTGCAAAGCCTGCACTGTGAGGAAGCAAAAGTGTTTGATCAATATAAAATAAAATAGTGAAAGAACTGTTTTATCATTAAGAAGGAACTGTTTATACAGCTACTAACAGATCTACTGTACTTTTCGAAGAAGCGAAATTGTATAAATAGAGATTTTTTATTGTAGTTAATAAAAGAGCATTAATCCGAAAGACGGAAAGTGATAAAAATAAGTGCCAACGAAAGAGAAGAAATACGAGAAAAGGAAGAAAGTGGCAGGGTTGCAGGTAAATGGAGAGGGAGAGGGGTGGAGGCGCGGAAATATTAAATTATATAAGCAATACACGTTTATCCCTCAAAGGGTCTCGTTATGTTTCGCTGCTCGTTCGGCGAGTCACAAAGGTACTCGCGCGCACACACTGTTAATGCCTCTCTGCCCCCCCCCTCTCTCACTCTCTCTCTCTTTCTTTTTCCTCTAAAGTCCTTTTCTACCGTCTCTCTTCCTCTCCCTCTCTCGATTCGGCGCGTGTAGAAACGGCTGCGATACACAGGGCCGATTACAGCCGCGCGAAACCGTTTCAACAATACGGCATTGTTTTATGCGAGCTTACGATCCATTTCAACGAAAAGCCCAGTGCGGCGCTGGCGGCGCCCGCGACTCGACCGCAGAGACAAAGTCGCCGTCGGCAAGCTTAACGCCGACTCAGACACAATCTCGCGGTGGCGACGAGACGAGCAAAGAAGACTATCGGCGTGTGCACGCTCACAAAGGCAAAAAGTAAAAGAAGGCGAAAAGACGGAAAGACGATTTCACTGCAGCGCGGTTACTGGCTGCGATGCTCGCGGAAAAGTGATCGTTAAGTTTTACCACAAAAGCTTCCAGCCGCGTGCATAAAGCGCGCGTGTATATGCGTTTTTTCTCTCTTGTGCGCGCGCACAGTGCGGATGGAATGACGTGAGCGCACGCTAGCGGAACGACGCAGGGAGATGCAGAGCCAGCGCGAAAGGTGATAAAGGCGCTGAATGGGGATTCGAGGATGAAGAGGGCACAGAGATAGTGAGAGGCGCAGGCTATGAAAACCTATGTAGATTCTTCTGAAATGAATGACAATGTACCATAAATGCCGAGCAGCGTTATTGCTGCGTTGAATAAAGTAAAATTAAATCTCAAAAATTCAATGTAAAGAAAACAAACCGCCTGCAGCCCTTTAACGTAATATCTTAAGTATATTCGCTACGTTCTTTTTTATTTGAAATCTTATATACTGCAGTAATGCAAACAGGTTTTGGCTGGACTTGAAGCTTAAATCAAAATTCATAGCCCACAGATTCCAAATTAATTAACTATTCATACGTTAGGTTGGTCATATTTCTGATTCTTTTAAAAAGTTTAGAATCTTACTGGTTTAAAAAAAAATTACAAATATATAACCTAAATCACAGCACACATAACACAAAGAAGTTTCATTCTTACTCCTATTAATTAACGCATTTTAAATCTATCGAATTCTCATTAGTAGATAGAACAGAACGTGCAAATGTGTTAAAAGGAAACTAAAATGTTACTATGGCAAATGACACCTATTGAAGTACTGCAGGTGGGATAAAAGGTACTTCATCCAAGTTGCAAACTCTCGTTCTTTGTCGAGCGGTGGCCTAGAGTCTGGGCTTTGTCATATGGGAATGTCAACCATACCTATTCCCTGTGTATGTTTGACGATAGCAATTTGCAGTCAACGTTTCATTCGGTTCGAATCCCTTTATAGTTTTAAATATTACACTCACTGTTCCTATTTTTACCTAGTGCAGCCTAAAATTTTAACTTATATTCATCAAACTAAGCTAAACGTTGACATAGAAGAAATAAGATGCTCCTAAAATAACTTTACTTAAATGAAAGTTGTAAAATGAAGATGCGATCAAGTTGATGTAAATAGACACAAAGGGGAATAAGTTACCTATTCGATTTTAAACCTCTAAGTTCTCTTAACATTCATAAAATATTTCTTTCAAGTTTATTATAAACAAAACTCTCTGGGTAGCGCTGTAGAAAAATATAAAAACAAATTATATTTTAGGATTTATTGAAAGAATATTTGCAACAATTTTTCTGATTTTATTTCTGAAATATCGCTATCATTTTCCAAATGCATTGGCTATAACGTACAATGCTGTAAAACTGATGATTATCTCTACGTGAATGCTCGTTCATAAGAAATCAATAATTCACAATCCCTTCCAACACAATCTAACCCCGGTCCCAATCAAAGTAAAAGCGTTTAATTAATTGATAGTGAACGCATTCGTGCAATTACCGTACCCCAATACACAGTAATACTGTTTGTGTGTGCATTGAAGATTATTTGTTGTTGTTAAGGGGGTATGATATACAGTTTTTATATTATTTAGTTAATTACACAGTTTATTAACGATGTATAAAACAATATTTAAAAAAAACTATAAAGCCGTAACTTCATTGTCCAACGTCGTGATATACTCTAATTCTCTCCAACGCAAAATAACACACAAGACCACGCACACCAGCATTCCGACGATAAAGCCCGAGCAACGCCAAAAACATTGAACTATAACAGTGCGATCGCACGTAAACTATATTCAAGCAGAGCGACCTATCTGTCAAATGCAATGGCCCAGCTCGGAGACGAATAGAATTGAAACGTTGAGATTTTTAATAGATTTGTGAAAAATATACAGACTTTAGGTTAGAATGAATCTTAAAAGTATGAAATATAGTCATTGAGAGATATATACCCCCCCCCCATAGACACATACAGATACACTTGTATTTACACGAAATATTTCCAATTCTAATCCAATATAAAAAAAAAAGATGTTGGAAAAGACTCGAGTTACTTAACAAACTTTTTAAAAAACCTTATGGATGGAGAATTTGAAAAATATACCATTATAGAAATCTTTCACGACTTTTACGTTGAGAAGCCGAGCTGTTAACCACACGACCAATGAAGGCAATACAAAAAAGAATATATTTTGTTCAACAGGTGCATGATGAAAAAGGACCTTTTCCTGCATAGAAAAGTGAATAGAAAGTCGAGTATTTCAAGCGTCTAGCGAGGTCTCCCGCTACAGCGGGAGGAAGAGAACATAGTCTCCCGTTATGACGACTCGATATACCCATCCACTTTTCATGCAAAAAAGGTCCTATTCCTGCACTTATTAAAAAAGTATGATGTGTAACAAGGGAACAAATAATTTTTTCAGACTCCGATGATGATTTTGAGCACTCATGAATCGTTCGTACTCAATCACCATCCCCGTTAGAAAAAGCCAACTTTCTTCCCTACTTGCAACAATGAACTATTACTAATAATTCTCTTTTTCAAGGCATAATGTTCTCCTGTATCAAAACGTATAATTCTCCCACTTCTATCTTCCTAAACAAATTGAGACCAAAGTAATTGAATTATCTACTTTCTATCTTAGCTAGTTATCTTTGTGCCAGACTTTATCATCTTTCTCGTTATCTTTTATCTTTATCTTATATTATTATCTTACAATCATTTTGGGACAGAAGCATCATTTCCTGAGTATAGAAACATAAGTATCTATAGGTCCTTTTGCAGACTTTGTGTCAGAGGATTTTGCCTTCTTAAGACCTTTTCAGGTTATCGGCCCACAGAGGTGTAAAATAAGATACTCTAAATAGAAACGTTTAAGTTTCCTCACTAGGTTTATTCAGGGGACTTGCAGTATTGCTAGAAGTATACGCACACGTCGCAGTGTGGCTTCGGCGAGTTTTTATAAAAAGACAAATATTTCTGAAACTTTACAAAAACATTCTTTGATCACTAAACGTTTCGTTTCTGTCAAGAAAATGTAAGGTCAACGACCAAAATTTACAGAAAACTAGGTTTATAAAATGTTTCTTTTAACATGTAACCTTATGGGAAAAGATATTTATTTAGCATTTATTCCATTATAAATAAATAGTCTTTATAAAACAGGATATAATATTGAAGATTTTTTAATGGAGATTCCAATGCTGTTATCATAAATAT
>JAPYZP010014516.1:0-11323 GCA_030522985.1 Torymus sinensis
ATCTGTGATTGATAGTATTTTGTATTTGATGTAATTTTTATTTGTTTAAATAAAGCCTGAAGAGGTCGGCAGACCAGGCCGACGAAACGTCGCTTAACTAGAAATCCTACTCGTGATTTCATACCATTGCCTCCATCCAATCGATCACAATCACCATTCAAATATAGTTTTGTGTTATCTTCGTTACAGTAAAGTTAATTTTTTCTTTTTTTTTCTTTTTGGTTAATAAAATGGTTTGTGTTAAAAAAAAAAATTTTTTTTTTTTAACAATTAATATTTGGCCTTCTTGTCATTCAAGAAAATTATAGGTTCTATTAAAATATTCAGCCCCTCAGGATAATTGGTGTGCAAACATCGAGTTTACCTGTTACCGCGCGCTTTTATCTACCGTTGGCCGTCGGATCGCGATCGACAAGCTCCTCGAGACAAATTTCCCATACGACTTGCCGTCGGTCGTCGGAGTACCTCTGCATGTTCAATTCTTTTTTCTGAGACTTAATTTGTTGATATAATTTTATTTTATGAATGCCTGGACGCGTTCAGATAAATTTTCATCGGATTTTTATTCTTCTTGTTAATTTAAAATTTTGTTTTACTATTCTATTAGTTCCAAAAATTACGTTTCAATATAAACAAGATTTAACTAAGGCATTAAGAGTTTTTTTGTCTGAAAATTATAAATTTTTTTGTGAATTACACGAAATGATAACTTAATTAACCGAATAATCCAGTAATAAATATTATTCGGTAACTTAAAACAATTTTTTTTTTTAACGAATATTTAGTTTCTCGTGCGCCTTAAATTACCGTGATAACAATCATTTTTCTTTTTTTTTTGGTGTGATTTTGGCTGATCGCTAAAATTACCGAGTAACCACGCGCATATAATTTTGTTTTTTCCTTCCTTTTTTTGGCTTCTAATAAATTTGAAAAATTTTGCCGAGTAATAGGTGCGGTGCCTGTTGTCACGTGTACGGCACGTATCAATATATCGTCTTTTTTAACGCGGTTTGTAATAATTTAGCTGAAATAATGACAGCTCCCGGTGGTGAGGAGATTATTGAATGGGTGGATGGTCTCGAGGAGCCGGATTGGAACGCTGCGCTAAGGTGCTTAGCGATAAATCAGGAAGGTTCTATATCTGAGTGTCGTTATAGGTTAGTGAGGTTCCAGCTTAGGCGACAACTTAATTCAAACTTATCATGGGTAGCAAGCGACGTTGCACCAAGGCCGGGACCCTCTTCTGTTGCCGGTCTAGTCGTATCTGAACCCGCGCTGGTTGATGGTACTATGCCTAGAACCGGAGAAAATATGTTCGTTCAGCAGAGTTCACCGCAAGTTTCACTATCCACTCGCACGCAGGTAAGTTTTAGGTGAACGATGAATGTGACTATCCTGACGACGACGACGGCGGCTACAGTCCTTACAGTGAGTGAGGCTCGTTATTCGAATGTGTTTCATAACAGGTCGGGTATGCCTAATGCGTCCCTTCCTTTAGGAGATATCTCATTATTTCGAGCAGATACATTCGCGACGGGAATCCCCACACAGGCAGGGTTCGTACCAAATTTTTCGGAGCCCTTCTCATTTGTAAGTCACCAATCGTTAGTTAACACGACGAGGGCCGCCTAATCAACAATAAGGTAGCAAGTTGCCGCATTCTCGGCAGAACCTTCTCCGAGAGTTACCACCTCTCCATATGAAATTCTGGTTTCCTCAATGGACCGAGGTTTGACGGCCGAGAGGTTACCAACATTGCCGAACGTGCCTGCCGATGACGCGCGACTCAGGGGCTTACATACCCTGCCTCCTCAGCCTGTTGTCATAGGCCCTCAAGTCCCTCGGGCTACTCGTTATGATAGTTTTGTTCCTCCTCGTTTCTCCTCCTCGACCCTCCATGCTGGAGAAATAGTTCGAAAATGGAAATTGCAGTTTGATGGTAGACGCGATCACAGCGCGGAATAATTTCTGTTACGCGTTAATGACCTAACCTCGATACTTTGCCTCACCTTCTGTTAGGACTTGCGTTGCATTGGTATCGTTTAGAACGACCCCCGTGGTCAGGATGGAAGGAATTCGTAGTTGCCTTCCGCCCACGATTTGGGGAGGGGGGGGGGGAATTTTCAGCTTCGTGTACACAAAGAAGTTAGGCGTCGGACGCTGGGTCCAGATGAAGCAATTGCCGACTATTTAGTGGGTTTGAGACATATTATGAATTATGTCTCCCCTTCATATTCACTAGAAGAACAGATAGATTTTGCCTACGCTAACTTGCACCCGAATTATCGTTCAAAAATAGAACGAGATCAGATTGGAACATTAGAGGAACTAGAAGCAAAGGGGGAGCAATTAGAAGCGGCACGATTGCTAAGCCGAGAGTTCCGGCCTCCCCCTTCGCCTCGAGATTCTCTGTTTCCGGAAAAAGCTTATAAAGCTAAAAATTTTCCAATTCTCCCGCGAACGCCTCTCCCCTCGCGAACGTCACAAGCATACCTGCCGCGCTGTCGAATAACAATAATGTGCCTGCAAATCCTAAACCTGCAGGGGCTGCCTCTATCTCTTCAGAGGTAAAGGCAAATTTTTCTAATAATAATTCTTAATAGGAGGCACCCGATAAGAAAAATTTAAAGTGTTATCGGTGTGTCGCTCCAGACGTGACTACGCGATCGTTTCTAAATGTTAGCTGTGTTGAGCGTCGTGCGCTCCGGGGAAATGGACGAAGAGGGCGTCGGTACGGGTCACCGTCGCTCCCTTCGAACAATTAGACCCTCAGAAATCAGATATAGTATGTTCTTGTGAATATTGTGCCTCCACTAAGGAACTTCCTGTCGAATCGCGATTTTTCCTGCCTATGAATATAGGAAATTTATCTTTTTCGGCTTTAGTGGATAGCGGTTCGATGCACACCTATATGGGCGAGAAGACTTTATCTTCAATGCAAATAAATGAGGAAAATCTCATCCCTTCTGTCGCTAGGATAGCTGATGGCTCGCGAACAACCATTCGAGGAAAGGTCCCTTTGGATATTCGGATAGGTTAGATTATTCGTTCGTTAGAAGTCCGTTTAATGCCTTGCTTAACTTACGATTATATATTAGGAATGGATTTTCTCAAAGACTTTCAGTTCGTGATATCGTTCGACAGTTATTGACAAAATTATTGCCTATATCTCTCGTTCATTATCTAAGGCCGAGCGTAATTATTCCGCCACCGAACTCGAATGCCTGGCGGTTATATGGGCGGTGGAAAAATATAGGCAGTATTTAGAGGGAACTCATTTGACGGTGATCACTGATCACAGCTCCCTCCGATGGTTCAAAAAACTACGCGATCCCACTGGTAGGCTGGTTAGATGGGCTATGCGCTTAGCGCAACACGATTTGGCAATTATCCATCGAAGTTGCCCGATGCCTTGTCGCGTATGATCTCTGATGACACGGAGAAAGTAGCTGCAGTCACCGAAACTCCCGATTCATGGTATGAACGAAAATTATCCCAAGTTAGTACCGAGCCAATAATAAATAAATTTATTAATAAATTAATAAAGTTAATAAATTTCCCGACTGGCAAATAGTAGACGGTAAATTATTTCGACACCGATCTGAACCTTTAATTGAGGACACGGTTGGCGACCTTCTTAGTTAGAAATTAGTCTTGCCCATACCGTCGGCAGGCCCTTAGGGGTCGCTAAGACCTTCCGTCGTATTGCCGAATATTTCTATTGTCCGGGATATTACGAAGATACGGCTAAGTATGTGAGAGAATGTCTAATCTGACAAGCGTGTGAAGTTAAGCAGTCTGGTCTAACCGGGTCAACGAGTAATAGAACACCCTTCTTATCTTTTAGTTTTCGAAGATTTATACACGCGTTGGGTGGAATTAGTGCCTTTCAGACGTGCGAATGCTCAGTCGATCATAACGGCGTTAGAAGAAAATATTGTTTTCCGTTATGGCGCTCCCCAAGTATTTCATACCATTAATAAGGCCCTTGCTGAGAAATTACGCGAATACGGAATGAAACATTCCACCACTCCTGCCTATCACCTCCAGGCAAACCCTGTAGAGCGAGTGAATAGAGTAGTAAGAACTATGATCTCCTCCTTTGTCGCAGAAAACCACCGAGAGTGGGATGTTTATCTGCCGAAATTCCGTCTCGCCATAAATTCTGCCGTACATTCTTTTACCAAAGTCTCTCCTGCCTTCTTAAATTTTGGCCGAGAGCCCCGTATGCCGGAAAATACTGTAAGTCATACTACCGAATTAGAAATTGTACCTAACTCTACCGTAGAATGGGAAGATCGAATGAAAAAGTTATCTGCCCTATGCGATTCGGTTGCGAAAAAATGTTGAGGAAGCATGGAATCCTCAGGCCGATTACTTTAATAGAAACCGACGCGTGCGTACCTTTAAGTTAGGTGATCGAGTTTGGAGAAAATTCCATGTCTTATCCTCTGCCGCCCAGGGAATAAGTGCCGGATTAGCGCAGAAGTACGCGCAGAAGTAATTATTGGATCGGAAAAATTCTATCCCCATTGTCGCCGACAGTCCTGCCGATAGAGCGGGACAGCGACGACGAGTCGTCGGTGAGCTCTGAGGAAGCGCCAAGATCCCCTCTCCTCCGAGAGGTCAGCTCTCGGCGACTCTCGTCGACTCCTCCTCCATCTACTCTGCCTTCGGCGTCGCCAACACCGAAGTCCCCAACTCCGGCAGCCCTGCCCTTGGCACTCCCAGCTACGAGGCCCGCAACTCCACCAGCCAACCCGACTCCCATCGTGTGCTGGAATTGTTGGGCGTTCGATCACATATACACTGCTTGCCCCGAGCGACGGCGCCGATTCTGCAGAGGATGCGGCTATACTGACCGCACCCTAGCGAAAGTATGCCGAAACATATTTCGTGCGCCAAGGCAAAAGAGGGAAAATGGACTCTGTCGAGGGCCCCAAGGACGCAGCCGGATTGTCGCGCTCGTATAATGAGCACTTTAGGGACCTCAGCAAATAATACCGCCGTATCGGCGTTTTCCTCGTTTTGTGGCCCTAACGGCATATTATTGTTCCTATCTGCCTTTACGGCGTGTTTCATCTTATAATTTTTAGTTGCCTTTCAGGCGTAATTTTTAATAAATCAATGTTTTAGTTTTAGATTGCCATTAGGCCTTTGACAATTATTTAGTTTTGTGCCTACTGGCGTTAATGTACCCTAAATAGTTCTTTTTTTTTTGTTGCCTTATGGGCGTGTGTAGATTGTCTCTGAGGCGTAAATGAAGCTTATTATTTTTGTACTGTAAACCATTGGTAATGTTATTCTCTCTGCCTAGTGCACCTTTACAGAGTAAGCTAAATTTTATTTTTTTTTGGTTTACAGCACTTTGAGTACCCAGCTACGTGGAGGTTTGAAGTTATTCCGGCTGCCTTATTTAGTACGCGAAATAGTTTAAAGCAAGCCCTGCCGATTCCTTTTTATGAAAGGAAACCCCCATGTCTTGTTTAACGGGGGGGGGGGGGGGGGAATCCCCTCTAATTTGGCAGCCAGGAGGAGAATCCTTCACCTCAGCGTACAGGGTCACTCATATGTGCGTATCATTTGCTTATTTTTTGTTGTTATTTTTTGTTTGCCTACGAGAGACATACTTAGCGGCGAGCAAAAGCGCGACGAACGACTTTTCAGAACAGCTGCCTTCCTGTCGGACCTCAGCGCCCGCCGTCTCATCGCCGACCGCCTAGCCATCGTCACGACCAAGCTTTCAACACCAGCTAATGATCATCGCCGCCAGCGGAGAACCACTGCCGAAGCTACGTATTCTATTGTTCTGCCTTAGCGAGTTACTAGATTATGAACTATAATTACATTTATTATTTCGTAACTCTGTATGAATTCTAAACACTCTCTCATTTATTCAATGCATTTAATTCGGTGCCTAATAAGATGCCTTTGCATCTTAGCACCCTTACATTGAAAATGCCTCGTCGAAGAATTCATATTACAAAATAAAATATATTATCCGAAAAACTGTGGGAAATTCCTATTTGTACAGGAATTTTGGATTTCGACTCGACACCTGGAAAGAGAGAGATAAGAAAGAACAACAAACACGGCCTTCGATCATTTTCTATGACTAAGGTGACTACCAACCCACCCATCAGCGACGACCGCATCGACGACGGTCGAGGCGGCGGCGAGAATGATGACGCGGCGCTCGGGGATTCTTTTCCTGGCCACCTGACAAGGGAAGACGTGAAAGCCTAGCAGTACCGTCAATCGCGCCGTGCGTTTTCTGAACTTAATTTTGCCGATTATGAATTAGAATCCCGCCAGTGCCTCTATTCTTGCGTTAATTAACTGATTAGAGATTTTATTGTAAAATAGTTTAGATATTGACTAATTAGCTGCCGCGAGCCGTTCACGTAGATTTCTGCCTCTGGGGGAAAATTCTGAGTCTAATATTGGAAGCGCTAAGGCTTGCGTCATTTGTGAAATAATTTTATATAGCGAATTTAATGCCTAAAGAAGGCTATTAGTTTTGCGCCCGGATGCCTTCATCCCTGCGCGTATTATTTATTTAAAAACTACTTAGAGTCACGAGAAAATCAATTTGTAAATTGTGAAGGTGAATCAGGATTAAGAAATTGAAGTGTAAATTGTAAAGAAGTGTAAAAATTTCATCGACTTAGTTCTGCCTCGCTGCCAGCCACTTTGTAATAGTTTTGCCTTGGCGAGGCTGATTTATAACTTTTCTTTTTGATCTTGACGCTAGTAAATTTAACTGACAAGGAGAGTGTCTAACCTGCGGGAAACGGATTTTAGCGGCCATTGGAGAGATGATTTCTAGTACCTAAAAATGAAGCCCAGAGCTGATAATTTCGTCCACATTGTAAATGTTTATGATACGAAAACGAGTAAAAAATATTATAAAAGTAGACAGTAAACGCTAACATGTAAGCTCAGATTTGTTAAAAAATATTGATTTTTCAGGAAGTTACAGGCGATCAAAGATAGCGTAAGAAAATGGTTAAAAATTTCTCTTCATTTTAAGCGATTAAATGGATCGTATTAAAAAGGGCGCATTGGACGGAATTATCATCACTGGGCTTCATTTTGAGGTACTAGAAATCGACTTTTCAATGGCCGCTAAAATCCATTTCCCGCAGGTTAGACACTCTCCTTGTGAGTAGGAATTATAATATTATCTGCCTATGGGCCACAATTATATAGTAGAGGAAATTTAAATATTCAAATAATAGATTGAGCATTTCATATAGATAAAATTTCCCTTGTTTTCATTTCTACCTATTGAACCTAATTATTTAAGTGTGAGTTGTTTTGTCAATGTGTTTGTTCGAACGTGATCAGAAGTAAACACTCCTGCCGTTAGAATTCGCTCCTCTGCCCTGGAGCTGCCGAGCAATAAATAGTGTTTCTGTAAGTAATTATTCCATTGGTAAATTCATGTAGTGAGAGGCACTGCTCACTAATACGAATGTTTAACATTTAAAATTTCTTAAACAGTGCCTGGCGCCCTTAAAGTCGAGCTTATGCCTTCAGCATTTCGACTCTTATTAACTTTATTTTATACTACCGACTATCAATTAGTCGAAATATTTATCTGCCCTTTTATGGCATTATACATCCTATTCAAATACTACCGAATATAACTAAGGTGAATTCTGTTTTCCCCACTAACAAAGAATTCGCCCCGTTATAGAATATCCGATAATAATTGACACTTGAATGAGAAAATATTATGAGTACTTGAAATTAGTCATAGTAAAGTGTAAACAAATCTTGATATCGTGCCAATATAGTCTGAGGGCTCTTGCACGTATGGAGTAATAGCGAGGAATAATGCCAGGCAGCCAATCACAAGCGAGCTTTAATAAGGCCACAGTGCGGAAATAGAACTTAACAAATAATTATTAATAAGAATATAATGTTATTTATAATTTAAAAAAAAGTTTATAACTTTTAATAACTGTTTATAAAGATAGTATTTAAAACTATAGTAACAGTTTATAAAAGTTATCAAGTTTTTTTCTGTGATGAACAGAAAAAAATTTTATAACGGTAATAAACTTTTATTTACTTTTTTATTTATATTATAATTAAATAATAATAATTTTAAATTTAAATTTAAATTTTTAAATTTTTAATATAATTATAATTAATAGTTATTATCTGCTATAAACTTCTTTTATTCAATAATAACAGTTATCAATAGTTTTAAAAAGTTTATTAATTATACATTTTTTATACGAAAGAACTTTCATTAATATGGATATTTTAAAATACAAACATTAACAGTTATAAACTTTTTTTTTAAATTATAAATAATAATATATTCTTATTAATAATTATTTGCTAAGTTCTATTTCCGCCTGTGGCCTTATTAAAGCTCGCTTGTGAGCTATTCATCCATACATGCAAGAGCCCTTAGACTATATTGGCACGATATCTAGATTTGTTTACATTTTACTATGACTAGTTTCATGTAGTCATAATATTTTCTAATCCAAGTGTCAATGATTATCCAATGTTCATACTAGTATTTTTAAGAAATGAAGATATAAAAGACAATAGGAAATACATTCAAGGAGTTGTATTCAAGGAAAACTCCTATTAGATAAGTAATTTTTAACAACAAAATTTTTAGAATATAAGTTTTAATCTACAAGAAATGATACCTTGTGTGTATTTGTTTTTCACAGGTAATAGTAATCAATGCAGTCCTATCGATGAAAGATGCACGGAGGAAGAACTTTTAACCTAAACAATGAAAGATAATATAGTTTATATATATATAATAATAAAGTTTTATTGAACCCTAAGGTTATATATAAATTACATGGCTCCTCGAGCCCCTTCGCATATTTACATTTATTTATGTTTTGTAATGACCGACAGTGTGTTGTATGCGTATATGTAACTTTGTTAATTTCATTAACTTTATTTTATGCTCATTTATATTAATCTTTTGGCTTAAACTATTCTTGGTCATTGTTATCACTTACTAGGAACTTTCTGCGTGCTCCCCTCTATTCTTCTCTCTCTCTCTCTGTCCTCTTTTCTCCTCTCGTACCCTTTCTTTCTTTCTTCTCCTACTTCCAGTCCCTTTTCTTTCCTTCCTCTTCTCCTATTTCACTCCAGCTCTTCTCCTTTATCTCTATTCTGTCAATATTCTTGTACCCTACGACACTGGCCATCCTCTTCGTGGCCTCTGTTGCTCTCGCTCTGGTCCTCCTCTCTGTAATCGCCAGCCATTCCTCTACTGCCGCCACACCCTCTGTTTCCCACTTCTTCTTCACCTCCAAGATCCTGACCCTCTTCTCCTTCCCTTTACACCATACCTTGTATACCGGATCCTCCTTTGTCCTGTCCACCTCTATCTCCATTTCTTCACCAATCTCTGTGAAAATCCACTCTGCCATTCCGCATCCAGCATCCCAATTTTCTCCTTTCCTGACAATCAATACCTTTTCTTTATGCCTCTGTACTATCCCTCTTTCTCGTTCTCTCCTTCTTTCTATTCTCGCTACTCTGTCCGTTCTGCTGCCTCTTGCCTGCCTCTTCACCACCTTACTTTTCTTCCTCTTGCCTCTCTGTCACTTTCGCTTACACTCCTTGCATCTTCTGCTCTATCAGCCCATTCACTCCAGTCACTATCACTGCCTCTGTCCTTTCTTTTGTTCTTTCCTCCAATCTTCTCCTCTATCTTCTCCAGTTTCTCCTCCAGTTTCTTCTCCCGTGCCTTCCATTCCTTCTCCTTCTTTTCCCACATTCTTTTCAGTCCCTCGTTTTCCTCCTCCAGTTGTTTCACCCTCTTCCTGAGGTCATACATTCTCCTCTGTGTCTCCCTTAGGTTTCCCTCCATGTTCAATTTCTATTCTTTGTATACTTTTCTTTGTTTTTCTTTACTTCCTTTCCTCTTTGCTACTCTGTTGTTTGCTTTGCTCTTTTCCGCTGTACTTTAAGGTTAGACTTCCACGTGCCTCTATGTCTATCTGCTGCTCTCCCCTCCTCTTATCTTATGGTCCTTTCACACTGTGTCCTTTCATTATGCTCTACCTACTATGCCCCTGTTCCCTGTTCTATCCTTCCGAATCTTCTTCATTACTCACCTGATTCCTTGTATTCTCCTTCTCCCACCTCCTTCTTTTCCATAGAACCTCGTTTAGGCTTCAGATGCTTATTCTGTCCCCTTCAAGTTATCTTTTCCAGTCCGCGTATCTTTTGCCCGTAATGGCAGAGTCAACTAGAATGTGCTTCGTCTTTTCCTGTTCCTCTCCGCAGACTTTGCATTTCCGCTTCTCCTCCCTTCTCCAGTACTCATTCGCCCTTGCTTCATTACCCATTCTAAATCTGCCAATAACCTCTAGTCCGGTCCCCGACTTCCGGATGGCTTCCTTCTCGTATACTCCTTCTTCTCTTCCTATGATCTCTCCTGTCTCCTTGGCGTTGGTTGACCTACTGACTCCTTTTCCCATTTTTCCCGGTGCGCATCACTCATTTTCCCCACCGCCTCATCTGTGTGTTCCTCTCCTCTTATCTGGTCGTTCCACTCCTTCACCGACCATCCAATACTTTCTAGCAGCTCCCTTTTTCCGTTCTATAATACCTGTCTATCCAACCTGCCCCATTTCTCTTCTTCGTCCTTGCATGCCTGCTCCCAGCACATCCTTTCCAGTGAGTCCTTTTCTGCCCTGCTCCGCTTTCCCTCAAACCTCATGGCTCTCTTCGCCGTGGCCAATATAGTTTATATATATCTCAACAAAATTCACAAGAATGTATAAACAATTGTCAACTGATGGATTGACAAGCATTGGAAGTGTCCTTTACAAGGAAAAGATATTTCCAGTGATATAAAGTTTATTTTCGCTATGATACAATTAGAATATAATTGTTTATTAAGTGATAAAAGCAATGGAGTATAAAAGAAGCCAGAAGAAAATATAAATGTTTACAAGTGTATAATTTCTATTATGTTTGTGATTAATTGAGTAAAAGTTTGTGAAACTGATTGGCGGCTTCAAGAAACTAAATAATAATACATAATACACAGGCAATGACTCTTGTTATTAACAATTTTGTGTTGAAGAAGTGGTAGTATAAAGTAATACTGCAAAAGATGAATTATTCATCAAATGAAGTAAATGGTACCAGTTTAACGAACAACATGATTGGAATTAGTTATGGTTCTAAAATACAATGTAAGCACTGCTTAATGTTATTAATTTGTATCAAAATAATTGAAATGTGAAGTAATATTGTGAAGTTTAGTGAGATCTATTGAGAGCAAAAGGAATACAAGTTGCATTAGCCTGACACGGTT
>JAPYZP010014532.1:0-11622 GCA_030522985.1 Torymus sinensis
TTTTGGGACGTTTCAGTTATATTTCAGCAAGGTTTTTGAAAGCTTTTCATGAAATATTTCTTGAAAGGTTTCACAAAAACCTTTCGTGCTATGTGGGTTGTGATATGATGATGCGGACGTATTTCGTAACCAATTGAATATGGTTATACGAGAAACAATGTGAATTTGAAATTATACCGTTGCTTCAATCTTGACATTTTTGAAAATTGTATTTAATTAACATGTACATTATTGCATTCGAATGAAATTGATGTCATGGTATACAATCTTCATACTTAATGGTAACCATCTACTTTAATTGAATTTTTAATACTTGAAGATCATGAGGAGAATAACATTTTTGTGTACTAAGTTTTGATTTAAATACCTAAAGTATTACGTTTTACTATTTTGGTATGAATTCTTTTAAAAAAGATGTAGTCGATCAATTAAGACTGTTCTTCTAAAATAAAAGTCAATAGATTTCATTTTCCATCAATCTATTAGAAAAAATATAATAACAAACAAAAGTTCACTTTCCGCTAAATTTATTTATGTTTCTTAAAAATAATCTATAAGCATCTAAAATTTACGATTTGGCGCAACAATCATACCGATTAGAATCGTCAAGTACATACGTCAATAGGTTAATTTCATTCATAGTTAGATTCCAAAATAATTTAAATTTCAAGTGGATGACTAAGGAATAGCATTTTGTATGGACTTCGAATTTTTCGTACAAGGAAGGTTTCAAATTCAATAACACATTCTAAAGTGAATATGCTATAAGTATTTTTGCAATAAATTATCAAGTTCCCTGTTTTTTTCATTATAAATTAATCTCAGTAAGATATATATTATATAGCTACCCGTATAAAATATTGATAGGGATTTTTGAAATTTATGTGGCTGTGAAGAATCCATAAAAATTTACACATCAAATTTACGTAAATAAATATTTAAGGGTGTAGTCTGGAGGTTTTGCACTTTTTATAAAGATATTTAGGGATTTTTTTTGGCTAAATAAAATCTAATCATTTTATACTTTTTACATCTTATTATTGACATCTTAAAGTTCACAAAACAATTTTTAAGTTGATTTTACAATTTGAAAGTAGTGCTTAATATGGCCAAAGTGGACACCTAAAAAAAAGGAATGTGACTAGCCGAGGCGATAGCGTCGGTCCAGGCAAACTGATACAAAAAAACGAATAAATTATTGATCATATGCGTGTCGTTATCGCAGGTAGCCGATTTAGACATTTTTACAAAAAGAAAATAAAATTACGGACTTTTGAAAAAAAATTTGGAAAATGCGATTTTTTTTGGAAAATCGGGGTGAAAAATTGAAAATTTTCAATCAAATTTAACAGTTCTGCTACCTACGATAGCCATTGATGTGTAGAATAACATATTCAAACTACAGCTGAATCGGTTTGAGAGATTTTTTGTTTGCCCTGGGCCGATCGGAAAAATGTTATTTTGAGATAAATGCGTTTAAAGTTTACGCGGCTATGAGCGCGCGCTTATTAGACATTGTCGAATATCTGCTACAACTTTCTTAATATTTTGAATTTCGGTTTGAAACTGCTACAGTCTATTCTTTGTACGTTTTTCTTTCAAAATCAGTCATAAAACAGAAATCGAAATTTCCAAACCAAACCTCCAGACTACACCCTTGAAGAGTAATCATTTTACAACTATATTATAAAATATTCGAGAAAATCTTGACGGTTTTACTTATTTGAACTACTTCGACTTCCCTTTTTTTAACTTTCCTCGCATTTGGATTCATCCATTTTAATTTATGTATTTTGATAATTTTAATAAAAATTTCTAATCGAAAGAATATATATACAATGCATTCCAGTAATGAGAATCAATCACTTCCTTCTATAGGAAGATTTGTAATATAGTAGAAGTTTAAGTCCTGTTAAAAACATGTTAGAAATGAATTATTTGGAGATGAAATAAATTTTTGTTTAATATCTGTATGGATGTATATGTATGCGCGTGCGTGTGCGGGATGTGTATGTGCGGATGTGTGTGCATGTGTGAAAGCATGAAATTATCTGTTTTCTATTTTGAAATTTTGGATTATTTTTTTTTGTTATTTTGGTATACAACTAAACGTAAACGGAGAAAAAAAATTGTAGTAAAATGTCTGATTGTTAAAGTGCGGCAGACTCGAATTATCAAAAATATTGCCAGAATTTATGGTAAAACTTGTCATAAATTTATAGTCATTTTTACAATATAGGAAACATTGCCATAAATCAATCCCAATTTTTATCATAAATTATGATTATTTGGTTCATAATTTGAGTACGTCCCGCATTTACAATCAGGCATGGTAATAGTTACTATAATATTTTTTTCAAAATATTATAAATACATAGATAAATTTTATAGGACATAGATCAATTTTGGGGTGAAAACATTAGTTATATTAACATTAAAAATTAACACAAGGTATCAATACAATAGTTTGGGGAGCTTAATGTATATGCAAAAGAAACAATTATAAATGTATGATTAATGCACGTGCTATGCCCAGGCCATAGATTCTACGTTGAAGTCTAATAACTAACGATTGGTCGAGCGAATCAATGTTAATGACCAGGAATGTTACAAAATAAAAACAAAAAACATTTTCTGAGGGCATCTAGAAGGATTTTCTGATTTCCAAAACCAAGTTCTTATTGCCGTAATTTTGTAAATATTTGTACTAAAATAACTGAGAGGAAAGTTAATCAAAGGAGGCAAAAATGTCGGTATTCCCCGCGTATCAATATGTTGGTTTGTTGAAAATTGGATTCCTAAAATATGTCTTTAGAATAAGAGTCTATAACTTATAAATAAGGGTAGTGCGCTTTATTTTTCGGTATCATAAAATATCTTCCAAAGCCTAAAATTCGTTTCCCGAACTCCGGAAGTACTTTTTGTGATTAAATATAAGTAGATATACTTATATTTAGTCAGGCGTTGAGTTTTAATTGAAATTTGTTCTCTATCTTTATCGTAGTGGGTCTATAAGTTAGTCTTCTTTTTCAAAATTGTTAAACCTTTTTTTAAACTTTCATTAAACATTTTTTAACACATCCCATCTTAAAATGCGTACTTTATTCCCGCCGAAACGGGATACTCCCTCAGGGATTAAATATGCAGCATTTTTTCTCTTTTCGACGGTAATCGAGTACGAACTTTACAATAGTTGTGTTAAAAAGTTGAATATTGCACTCGTGAATATAGTGGGTTGTGTGAACCTGCGCGCAGCCCACTTTATTCCCTAGGTGCATAATATACTATTCTTTGGAAAGTAACAGCAATTCACACATCACGTATAAAAATTAATAATTTTATAAATTTAGATTTTCGACAGGTTAAAGAAAGCTATTCCAAATTTTGAAGATAAGGTTGTTACGATAACGGGCGATTTACAAGAAGAAGGACTTGGAATATCTAACGAAGATCGTCAAACCTTAATTAATAATGTGGACATAATGGTTCATAATGGAGCAACAGTTAAATTTGATGAAATAATCAGTGTTGCGTTAAAGATTAATGTGCTAGCTACAAAGTACATGCTTGATTTAGCTATGGAATGTAAACATATAAAAGCATTTATGTATATCTCAACGGCTTACTCTCATTGCTATATAAAGAAAATTGAAGAAAAGTTTTACAACTCACCAGGAGATCTCAAGATGGTACATGACATGATAGCTTCGGACACTGCAGCTAAAGATGGATTAAGTGATGATGCTGTGAAAATGTTACTTGGCGATTGGCCAAATATTTATACTTTCACAAAATCTATTGCTGAGGATTTGGTTAGGCAATACGGAACAAAAGCATCATTTCCTTGCGCTGTATATAGACCTAGCATCGGTACGTTGAAATAGTTTATTATGATTTCTTATTGATAAAAAAATCAAACTTTTTAAAGCTTTAGTTTGTACTAAATTATATACTTGAGATTGGATAACAATAATTAAAATATATCATTTTTCATCATAATCTATAAATATTTTTCGAATCGCTAAGAATATAAAAAAATTGACTTATTCTGTATTGCTTTTTTAAATTTCAGTCAAGTTCTCGTCTTAGACGTTGATTGATTAAATATTCATTAGGATATTGGAAATTCAAACCATGAAACGATTATTAAGACAATAAACTATTACCTTCCCTGGTAGAAACTAGTTCATTAAAAATGGACAGGAAAACTGAAACTGGCCATTGAAAATAGCTATAGTTATTAGACACAAGTGTAACGCTTTTTTCCATCAACTACCCACATTTTATGGAATGGCCGTAACCTCCAAATTTTCACATTAAAATTGTATAACAATTTAATCGTACATATTGTAAAACTTATACTCTTATAATTTACTAATAGTAGTCTCTGTTCTATTTACAGTCTTATTCTATAATATATCGACGGCTGAGAGGAATAACCCGCTAACTCAGCATTTGCTTCGAAAACCCTCTAACGCGGTGTTTGCCATGTTTACAATGAATGTGGAAAATAGATTGAAAAAAGCGTTGCTTATGGTAGAAAACTGGAGTCCATTTTTTTGTCATCTTGGTTCAAACTAACCATTTACTACCTAAAAATGATTCAAATTTCTACCATGGTTTAATCCATTATTAAATAATCTGCTTGTTTACAAGTTTTATATTTTATATGCATTAAAAAGAGTAATGCAAAATCATTACGGATTCTTTTTTCTAGATTTGATATTTATACTGTGTTATAACATGTGTTTAGAAATCAAAAATATTGCTTATTCACAGAGAAAGCTGCCCGTTATTCTCATTCAATTTTGTTATAGATTTGATAGTTAACTATAACGTATCAGAACGATATTTTCTCAAAATTCAAAATTGAATGAGAAAAACGGGTCGCTGCAATTCATGTGTAATGGGTGGCACTCATGTGTGTATACATATTTGCGATTAAGCTATATCATGTTAAATATTAAAATTTTAATCGCATGCAAATGAAATTTTCACAATAATTTACTTTCAGTTACGGCGGCCTATCAAGAACCAATCAGTGGATGGGTCGGAAATAATAATGGGCCAGCCCTTGTTTTTATGGCAACTGGGTTAGGAGCCGTCCACTCTACTTACCATTTCAAATACCCCTTGGATTTAGTTCCTGCCGACTTCAGTATAAATGCTTTGATTGCAGCAATATATGATCTTCCAGAACGATTGTTAGTATGCAATATATCTGAAAAAGTAAGGAAATAAAATAAGGTAACTCGAGGTGATTCGGCCATAGATCTAATTCGGTGACACGCATTTTTCCTCGGCTCCACTTTATGAGAAAGCTTAATTAGATATATTTATAAGTAGCTAAAAAATATGAAAATATGGCTTATAAATTATTTCAAAATGTTCCGAATCATTTTTACTTGTTTTTCATTTAGGTCTTAGCAGGGCTAATTTAATTTTTTAAGTATCCGGATTTTTTCTGGTAGCAAATAGATTGTATTTTGAACTATATCTTTTATAGATTTTGCCTAGGAGAAAAATGAAAAAACTATTAAATTGACCGAATTAACTAATATAAACATGACGGAGCATAGTTTAAACTTCGAGTGAAGTCAATATGACTCCTAGGGCGTCCTCAATTTTTTTCCTTCGAAGGCGATGTACTATATTCTGATTTCTCTTTAACAGGTTTTTTTAAACATGCTTGCAAAATCATACAATAAATTTTCCGCTTCAGGCGGCCACATTGCCTTGAGTTACCGTATTTTTTATTCCAAATCGTATTAACTTAGTGTTTTAATTTATTCGTATTTCGTAAAAGGGGAAAATCATTCATATAATTATTCAGAAGAACTCAATGGCTGAGAATAGAGAATTTATAATAATAGTAAAACAAATTGCCAAGGAGAGATACGGATAAATTTCTGAAAAATAAATAGGAAATTAAATGCAATGGATAAATAATTGGAAATTTTTTCAGAGATTTAGTTTACTAGAACTAAAGTTTAATAACATTACAATTCTGAAAAATGACCTACGGTATTATATGAGTAATTCTCCAAAACTTTTAAATTTTACTGTACTGTAACATATCTATGGTTCCCAGATATTTAGCTGTCTAAGTCGAGCAAATATTTGGAAATTCCACTTCCAGTAACATCTTCCACTACATATCACTCACTTTTAAACAAAGATATGCGTACTCGTGGCATTTTAAACTTTTAAACATCGTTAAAAAAAAACATTGCTGAATGCTATTCCAATTTATGTAATCATGCCTTGTTAAATTTTCGGAAAATGTGGCCTGATACGATGTGTCCACTATTAACAAAAATATGTAGAGCATAAACTTCGCAACGCTGCATTTTTATAAAAATTATTAGACGGTGTAAATTATTTATCTTGAGAAGGGGAAGAATATGTGATCTTGATCACAAGTGTGTCACTTATAGCAATCGAATTATGGACTTCTGAAGAACGTGATGTCAATGCGCCCTTCGTCTAAAAAATCATCATTTTTTCGTGGTCCACATAAACAACGAAAATAAGTCTAATCGAAGTATTGCTTTTTTTCTACACTCATTTTCTTGGACTAATTCTTGCTGTGTCTAACGAGATTCAGATTTATTTTGAAGAAAAAGTACACAAGAAAAATGCTGCAACGCATTTTTACATGCTTTCACTTTCATTTTCACGTGCATAAACATACAGTACAACAAAACTATGATTAAAAATAAGAAGCACCTCGTATTGATTATTATTTGGAGAACCTATAGAATATAAAAAATATCTCTAGTGAATTTGCCTCAACATTAAATGTAAAAATTTTTTTAAACTGGAAGTTAAAAGTTCGGGAGAAATACTCGAATACGCTGCAAAACACGCTTTGGTTAAGAGTTCAAGATTTTATAGATTTTATCATTTTGGGTATCAGTTTTGTTATTTTTATATTTCAATACTTATACAAGAATTAAGAGTATATTAAGTAACGGTTTCTCATTTAATAATGATATAATTTTACGATAATTTTTCTGGGAAACTAGTATCCGTGTAAGAATGAATAAGTACAGTATCTGAAAGCTTTATAGTGATATAAGGTTTTTTAAGTAGTATTTTTTTAACAGTGCACGCGAAAAAGGCCCAGTTGTATATAACTACGGAAGTAGTGTTATAAACCCAACATATCTTCGCAATATGTACGCTATATTGGTTGAGGAAGCTGACAAAATTGGATCAATGCAGACTCTTTGGCATCCATTCATGTTTTTTACTGAAAGCTTGACACTTTTCATCATCTACCATATCTTCCTGCACTTCTTCCCAGCCATTCTAGCTGATTTAGCTCTTCTAGCTATGAGGAAAAAACCAAGGTGAGAAAAATGCTTAATTTATTTAACATAAAATAAGGTAAACTTGTTCTGTAAGAATCAAAATAACAGATTGTTATCTCCATGGCAAGTCTGTTATTTAATAGTAAATTACGCAACAATGGAGTAAAATAAGTTGCATATTATAATTCCCGGGGGTGGGTTTACAGTAATCATCCGAGAGAATATTCAACTGTACTCCCGTGATATATAAATAGCTTGTAATTCATTTGCATAATATAAAAATAAAATAATTGAATCTACGTTTTCTATGTTTTATTTACTTATAAAAGAGCAAGATAAACTGAAATTACGGAACAAACATAGAACCTCACCCATACACATATGCGCCTTGATGTGCGTAGAAAGTACTAAATGGCGTCGCAATTTTTAAGTACTAAGTACCTATGTTGATAGCAAAATTTCGTATGATCGGATGTCGATTTGAAAAGCATATCTTTTTGCTATGTTTTATAGTACTTTGAACTACGTCACAAAATAAAATTTATATTGTATTAAAATAAAAACCGCTGTCAAATCGTGGGCACTGAGCTTCCTCAAACTTAATTTATTGTCCTATTATATAAATTATTCGCTTTAAAAAATAAATTTAATAGCAAAAAATTATTTATTAAAAAAAAAATAACAATATTATCTAATAATTATTTTAAACACTAATCAGGAAATCTTGGTTAAATTTTATCTATAGTAACGGTTTTTTCAGTGAAATTACTATTTGAAAAATTACAAAAATAAAATGCAACCTCAAATATCTTCGAATTTTGTGAATATTTTTACTTGGACAACGAAACGGCTTCAGAATTTTAAAAGAGCTAACCATGTGTGAAATTTCATAAAGATTTATTGATTTTTACTACAGTTATCGTGCGACAACGAAGATGCAATTTTTGCCTTCAATAATTTTTTTTTTCTCATTAATAAATCGATAAAACCTCTTGAACTTGTTAGAAGTAGAAGCACTTTTTGTACTTAATAACTGGTACAAATTTCGTGTAAAAATATAGAAGAGTTTCTGAAATAAAAATTATAGAAGAAAATAACACATTTACCTTCATAACAAATGAAGGACGATAGATATTTAAATTTTTTAATAAAAAAAATGTAGGTAATTTGAAGCCATTTTAAATCTATTTCAAAGAATTGAAAAAAATTACTCTATCATATAAAAAAAACCGCTGCCAATTCATTGGCATGTAGCTTCCTCCAAATTAATTTATCGTTTCTATATGTATATTATATATTTTAAATTTAAAATATGTTTATTTATTATATTTTGTTCTCATGTTTTAATATGTATGTATCTTTATTATAAACTAGCAAGATCACGCGCGCATCATTTTTATTTGCTACATAATTTTAATTTTTAATTTAAAATTTGCTAAATGATAAGTTTCAACTTCTTATATTTTAATTAATATATACTTAATATAATTGAAATTATAGAAGTAAGTAATTGCAAAAGTTGCTTAATTCAAACATAAGAATTAATATATAAGACTCAAAATATGAAACAAAAATCATTTCACATATAGGTTAGTTTCTCAACCAATCAGATGACACCTTAAGTAACAATTTTACGTCTGCTCCGACCAATCAAAGACTACTTTTAAACGGACTTAACCAACAGCGATGGCTTTATTTCGGTTTCACATTTCCGTCATCAATCTTTTAAAAAAGGATAATTGTGTACATATTATAAAAATTGAAATTATACTTCTAATTTTGATTTTTTAATGGTACATTATACTTTTGAAAAAATTACGATTTTGAAGAAAACGTAAAAAAATTTTAACCTAAATATCTTTAAAAATCAGGAAAAAATTCTTTTAGCTAAAGAACTTAAACAATAAATACAGAAACTCTACAGCTCCACAAAGTTTCCACACGATTAAACCAATTTCTTTTTTCTCTAGTTATCATACTACAAAGAAAATGACTTTGAAAAATGCAAAAATTAAAAAAATTAAATATCTCAACAAAAAATCCCAGTATCTTTATGAAAATTCACACATATATTATCTATAACAGACACAAAATTATCTATAAATTTAAAGACGATTCATCTAGCCGATCTCGAGAAATTACAATTTGAAAAAAAGATTATAAAAATTTTAACCTTAAATATCTCAGAAACTTATCGACCAATCCTTTGGCCCAAAGAAATAAACTGAAAGATAGTCAAAATGTACCCCTACAATAAATTTCAAAGCGATTAATCCAGTTTTACGCCATAAAACGTGCAACATACAAAACTCATTTTCTCCATTTTTCAATTTTTTAATCAAAAACTAGTCGACAGAATATATTCAAATTTTCACGGATGATAGCTATTTATATTTTACGCTATCATGATTTTTTTTTTAAATGGCCATTTCGTTTGGAATTTCTCAGCTTTCAAAAAAAACACGTTTTTATTAATAACGAAAGAACCATAGTAGCTAGATAATTTTTTTTTTTTTTAAGATAGATATTTTGAAAGAAGGATATTTTTATTATCCTTTGACTAGCATTATTCCGATTCGAATATTTAAATCCGCTCATTAAAAAAATTCAAAAATAAATTTTTGTAAAATCAAAAGTTCAAAAATAAATTTTTGTAAAATCATAAATTCATCATAAAACAAAAACTAATTAGTAAATCCTAAACAATTATTTTCTTCCTGATTCGCAATAAAAAAACAAAAAATGAGACCCGGCCATTAAAATCGATCGCGTAGATCCAGAGATATACATATATACACCCACACACACACACACACACACACACACACACACACACACACACACACACACACACACACACACACACACACACACCCCCACACACACACACACACACACACACACACACACACATCCATACAGACATTTTCTAAAATCATGTGATACAAACTTCTAACAACTTTAAGGCGATGTGAGGTCCAAAATTAACCCAATTTCATTATTTAATAAATTATTATTCAAACGTTTATTTGGAAAAATAATTCTGACAGTCGCTCGGTATATGTAAATACTATGCTCAAAAATTTTTTTTAGTGATTCTATTAGCATTTCCGTGAGATATCCTTGTTTTAAAATTGGATCCAAATTATACAAATGCAGATTCCTACTTTTACCAACATTGCGGTTTTTATGTAATTAAATAAATTCTGAGTAATTTTTTGAAAAAAAACAGGTCTGTCAGGCGGTCCGTATATGTAAAGTCTATACTCAAAATTTTTCTTGAGCAATTTTAATTAGTATTTACAAAAGATTTTCCAAAATGATGTCGGAATTCACATTAAGAACGATTTGACAAAACTTAAAATTTTACTGTTACGAAGCTTCCTCTAGGAGAAAGCAAAAGAAGAAAAATATTGAAATTTCAAAATCGTTTTTTGAACATTAAACAAAAGAAATTCGATAAGTTTTCAAAATCGGTTGTGGATTGTAGTTTTCTATTCGCTTAAAAAAATAGAGATAACAAATTGATCTATCTGATTTGACATATTTTACAGATAAATAAGTAAGTAATATTAAATAATAAATTAAATAACGAATGTTTAACAATGAATAAAAAACAGTCGGGTTGAAGAATCGGACTTTGAGTTAAGAGGCAAACAGCTTACCTTAGATTGATAATTGTACAATTGATTTATTTTTATCTACATTTTCAAAATAACATCCACAATTAGGAAAATAATATATTCATAATCATTTAAAATATTAATTGAAGAAATTATTTACATTGCAATTAGATTGTTTATAGCGATCCGAAAGACTTCTTTGGCTACAAAATTGCAGCTTTGCAGGTTATGTTGCTCAGCACTGTGCATCGCTATCTATATCCGAAAAATTACAATATTGGCTTGTAAAGTCTATCAGCTGTACAGGAAAAATTCTTACTCAGTCTAAGAAAATCTTCATAATTAGTCAAATTTGTGAATTCTCATGTTTACCATACTATTTAGAAATTTTCCAATTTTTTTTTTTTTTTAATTTTTCTTACTTAAACTATTAAAATTATTGTAAGCTTAATGAACAGCTGACTTGTAACCATGTGTAGTCGACTTCCGTGCGCAGTATGCTAATTTTTATTGGATGTTTTTAAAAATTTTAGACCACTCTAACCCAAAATCATAACTTCAATTTCAATTCAATCAATGGCTTAGGTACCTGTCGCGTAGACATAATGCCTTTCACACAGCTCTGAGCAACTGATACAAGTGATAACATGGGTTACTATATATATATATATATATATATATAT
>JAPYZP010014555.1:0-16733 GCA_030522985.1 Torymus sinensis
TTTCATTTTACCAGGTGAACAAAGGATTGTAAAAAAATGTTATTAATCTTCCCAATCAAAGCGGTGAAGCCACCTTAAAGTACTAAATATATTTACAAATTGTATTCTACAATAATATATTTAGTTTATTCAAGGAAGATACTATAGGAAACATTAGTTTGCGCAAGAGATCTAACAGCTACATTCGTGTGCGCCAATCAATCCGCAAGCGGCCGATTGAATGGCGCAAATAGTTTGTTTAATAAATCGTTTATATTCAATAAATTGCAAATGCCATGCTGAAAAAAGGTTTTCAGTTTGATCGAGTAGATGTTTGGCTAGCTTGACGTACGGTTCATTTTATGTTATAACTATTTCTTCATTTAAATAATCAACGGTAAAGGTTAGGGGCGCCAATCATCCCGCTTCTCCCCTATAACGTGAGGCAGCCTCCCGTTCGCCCGTCGGATGTTTTCGGGGGGCCGCCCCTAACGCTCCATCACGCTTACCATAGCAACGATCAGCCCGGGCTTTCTCTTTCTCTCTCTCTCTCTCTCTCTCTCTCTTTCTCGATTCTCGAAATTTCACCAGCCGAGAGGCACTCCACGTGTACAACCTATATTACACACAAGAGGGAAGCGAGGAGAGGGATGATAAATGCGTGCCTATAATGTGCTGACACTGTGGGGGATGAAAAGAGTTTGGAATTTGGAAATATTAGTCGGTGCGACTTGCGAGCGAAAACATCGATTCTAGCGGAAGGGTTGTTTGATGTGTAAATTGGTTCGGCTTCTGTTGGATGGGCGGTACGTGTCGGGGGGCGAATCGTGGGTAAAACCATAAGGTGTTGTGTATACAGTTTTAAGAAAAATATATGCGTTTTAAAATATACTAATCTTTGTGTAAAATAGTTTGTTTATTTAAATAAGCAATGTTAAAAATGTTTAGCGTGTGTTCGATGGAACATCGTGTACTTGTCAATACGCTCGTACCCGTCATGACTCTATCGATTTACTCACGACATTAGTTATCTCGCTCTCGTACTATCAATTTATCATTCCCAATTGAACGCACAACTATACCGCTACCCCTAAAAAAATTACACATTTGATCATAATAATAGGCGCAGTGGATAATCCAAAAGCCTTTAATCACCTCGCGTACCCCGTAACTTATGCATTTCCATTTTAATAAATAATTAAATTACGCAACAAACAATACTCTCCACTCCCATTAAAGATTTTTCATCAAAACACCCGATCTCTCGCCCTCCGCTATAGGTATATACATTATACGGTGAGATATCGTCCGCCTCTTCCCAGCCTCATCCCTCTTAATTTCGGGAATTTTTAATAAAACGCAACTCCTCTCCCCTGTATACACGCGAGAGGGGAAGAGGATAGGGAACTCCACAGGGGGAGAAATATGCCGAAAAGCGAGAGTCCTTTGTCCGCGTTATAACCTCGAGATAGAGGGGGCGGGGATGGAAAGAAAGAGCCTTTTACGCGCGCATAAAAAGACGACACATTACGCGCTCGTCTATTCTCGTCTCTCCGCACAGCCATACCCACCAGACAAATTTGCCGCACTACAGAAGTGGCGCAAGCCGCGACGGGATTATACAGTTAACCCGGATATATGCAATTAAAGCGTCTAGCTATTTTCTTCGCCGATACCCAACGCAGGCAGCCTCCTTTGTTGCGCGCGGCGCGCGATTTTATTTGCCGTGTTTGTTTATTGTTTACAGGTCGCGCCGTAAATGTAAGTAAGTGGATTTGAGCAGCAAATCTATACGCGGGGATTAGCCGCCGCAGTGTGATCCCATATTACGGATAAAATGTTCCGGTAAAAATTACCGTGATAAGTTTGGCAGCAAACTTGGGACACTCTTGAAGCGGTTGGAAAAAATTATCGTGAAAGTCCGGTAAAAATTACAGCGAATCGCGATGTTACGGCCGGAACGTGGGCGTGGTTATGTGAGGCATAGGGGCGATGTTTCTATTTCTTTTTCTCTTCGTGGCTACGGGGGTTTGGGAGCACAGTGAGAGCAAAATGAAAATTAAGTCTTCCGGTGTTCTGAGAAGTAATTAATATACACGCTCGGTCTCTTGCTTATTATTTCTCTGAGATTATATAAATTATATCTTATATATCTTAAGCTTCTTTTTAACGATGTCTGGTTTCATTTAAAACAATATTATATACAGATTCATGAAAGTCTTTTCGGATGAGTAATAATTTACTATGAAAACCTAGACCGTGTACATTCTAAGGCAATTCCAAGGGAATATCGAATTTTAATTTGCCTATGCGAATACTATTTTGCATCTTGACTATATGCGAGACAACGATTTACTGCACAGTGTATTTCACTTTTGACATAGCATTTTTATAACTTTTCTGTAACGCATAATTTTCTTTTTATAAATTCGGAACTGCTGATACTGAGCTAAACATTTATTTAAGATAACTGAAAAATTTAAAGTAAAAACACTCCACGTAATTATCTTCTATTCCTCGACAAGAGAAATCACGATCACCGACTCTTTTCAATCGATTCCAACGAAATAAAAAATACCACCGTCACTTGCCACCTTCTCCCTACTCCTCTCGCACATCCATTCTCTCACCCTACACACGTCGTTCTCTTCCTTCCTCTCTCCGCTCACTCTCTCCCTCTCCCGCTCGCTCTCTCTGTTTTCTTCCAATAGGGTATCGGTCTCAGGCCACGACCCCAGAATCTTTTCTATCTTCTTAGATTCTTCAGTAAATTCTTTTACTCTCGATACTACAATTTTTGCTTAATCTTCTGTAAATTATTTTTTCACAATATATTCTTGTTTTTTTTCTCAATATATCTTATCCTTAGAAATTTTCCAATTTATGTTATCTTGATAATAATTGAATTGCTCTTCTAGTGACATCATGAGAATCCCGTTCGAGAGAAAAAAAAACTATTAAGTATATTGATATTGATTCTTGAGTATATGAAAGATGACTTTATAGGCTTCTTAAAAACGTTATACACTGAACAAATATCTAGAAAACTTAAAACAAAAAAATAATCTATAATTCTTGGCAAAGACATAGATAACATTTTGTTTTAATAGAAAATCTAAATACTGAATATAAAAGGGAAAATCAAAACTAGAAAATTCCTCAAAAGTATTGCATATAGTCAGAATCAAAATTTCCTCAAAAATTAGTATTTCCAAAATTAATCTTAATCATATTCAGTATATATAATTAATCCAATCCACTTGGTAAATCAATAAACAAAATTAGAATAATAATTGATAAAAAAAAACCTGAGTATATTTCTTGAGCAGATAACCAAATAAATCTTGAATATGACCCTTTTTATCTAGCGAGGGCACCGAATCAGTAACGGGACCAACTACATTTTTATCCGGCACTGATTGAATATAAAAATCTCAATTTGAAAGATATAATAAAAAAACAACTTTATAATAAACTCAAAATGAAAATCCAAATTCTGAATATAAAAGGAAAAAAAATGAAAACTATGAAATTTCTTAAAAGCATATATAGTATTCCAAAATTAATCTTAGTCTTATTCAGACCAGGTTTTAGACATATTTTTTTTTGTGGTTTCCACGCAGCCTCTTGGGCCCAGCGCGTATCCTCAACACGTTTATTTATCCATTCCTATATTTACATCAGTACCTATAAATTTTCCTGAAGGACCTCTCTTTTGATACTTATAACACTTTTTTCCGTAGGCTTAGACACCGAAACTGTATTTATCCACACCTCCCGCTCAGTTTGTAAGAAGGCAAAGGTCGTTGCAGAGGTCATCACGAGGTCGTCGCAGAAAAAAAACAGGGTCACCCATCCAAGTACTGACCGCCCCATTGGCTGCTTAACTTTGGTGATCAGCCGAGGTTGGCGACTGCGCTACCTGACAAACTGTCGGTGGTTTTAGACATATTTAATCAATTCAATCCACTTGATAAATTAATAAACTAAATTAGACTATAACTTTGTTCTTGAAATAACTGAACCATTTGATAATTGTAAATAACATGATAACTGATCTTGAAATTGACCAAACCATAAGAAACCACGCGCAAAAATAATCTATAGATATCTTCGATATCAGAAACTTCAAATATCCAACATGTATATCAACAAAAATATCCCGAGTATATTTCTTGAAAAGATAGCCCAACAAATCGTGAATATGACACTTTTATACAGCACGTGCACTTAATCAGTAACAGACACGCTGATATTCTATCCGGTACTGATTGAATCATGTTATATTAAAAATCTCAATCTGAAAAAATATATTACACAGAACTTTAGAATAAACTCAATATTTTTAAACCAGACTCTTTTTGGTAAGCACTCAGTCCGTGGACCCCAAACCGAGTAGAACAAAATTAAGAGTAGAAAAAGACCTGAGGGAAGAGGGAGAGAACAGGTGACCAGTCTCTCTCTCTCTCTCTCTCTCTCTCTCTCTCTCTCTCTCTCTCTCTCTCTCTCTCTCTCTCTCTCTCTCTCTCTCTCTCTCTCTCTCTTCCATTCATCGCAGCGCCCGGGCCATCCCGTTTATCGACCGACCGCCGCACCGCACCGCGGCATGCACTTGGCAAAGTTCTCTTTAACCGAGAGAAAGACATAGAGGGAAAGAGAGAGCGAGATAGTGGGGACGCCCTCTTATGCCCCGTACTAAGTATGCGAGGGATTCCACCTTTGAGGGATGCGCGCACGCCACGACAGAGAAACGCGATTTGCTTTGAGATATTTTTGTGGCTTTTCGGTGTCGTCGTCGTCGACGTTGTTGTTTTCGTTAGGAGAAAAGGGAAGGCAGGTGGCGGGTATAGGATTGGGCTTCTTTGCATGACACGAGAGAGAGAGAGAGAGAGAGAGAGAGAGCGCAGGTGGGGAATGCGACCGAAGTAAACGAGCTTGCGCGCGGATTTGCGAAGCTTTGTGCACGGGCTAGGAGTTTCGGGCGCGAGCTGCTGCGGTCTTGAAGGATGGAGGTAAGAAGCGTACTTATGCTTTCGCGTGTGTGATTAATATGGTGGGATCTTTTTTTACGGCTGTGGGCTCTCTTTTGCGGGATTTGGCCGGAATTTATGGGTGCAGCGTTTGAGAGGGGAATTTTAGAGGCGATTGGTTTAAAAAGTGTGATTTTGGTAATATTTACTCGCAAAAGAGTTTTCAAATTAACTGAAAAAGTTATAAAATTGAGAAAAATATATTCCCTAATGTTACCGACGACTGCGCCAAAAGTTATAGGCGATAATAATTATGTAAAACAACTTTTAGTTCTCGCAATTTTTATGTAAAAGCCAATTATACTATTACAAGCTTTCAAGATCAGAAATCGAAGCCAAAATGGTAGAATTCTCATGTACACGACTTTTTAATATCGTCAAAATGTAGAAATTCGGACGAAATAATGACGAATTTGTTTTTTTTTTAAAGCTTATTACATTCATCTTACGTTTCGGGGTCAATCGCGAGAATTTAAAATTGGTAAACTATTTTTAATATTAATTAATTATTGCAGTTGTTTTAACGATGAAAACTAACTTTTGGCAGAGGCCATAAGTAAGATTGAAATTGCACCGAAGGGCACGGAATATCGTTTGTACCGCACTATTACAGTCCCCGCAGAGAGGACTTGTTATTCTAATCAAGTATTTTGGGGGCAAAGGGCGAAGTTTACGCGCGGCAAACATGTTGGCGATTTGAATTTCGCGGATGACTGGTTTGCGAGAAAGGCGGAATGTACACGGCAGTGCGACGCCCGCCGCTGCTGGTCAGCTGTGTGCTGTTTGTACTGCGAACGACAGACTCAAAGGTTGGCTCGCTCTGCTGATTTTCGTGGATGCTGGTGTATTATGAATGTAAGGCCACGGGGAGGTAATCTTCATTCGAGAAAATTCTTCGGTCACAGGGGAGTTTGTTTTATTAGTTTGACAACGTTTTGTTTGGACTTACCCGACGGCGAAAGTTTATGGACATAACTTGTTGACGGGCGTAGTAAAGGCTTATATTCAGCGAAAGTTCAAAGTTATGATAGAAGTTTCTGGAGAAACAAATTTGACAATAAACAAGATAAAGTTTTGATTAGTATAGTGAAAGGGCGGATTTTTTGGATGACGATTCAAATGCTTTTGAAAATTTGACGAAACAAGATGTTTTTTTTTTAAAAACTACATAACCTATCCGTTCGCATATAATGGGAGTAGTCAAACAGTCACATTGCATTCGCATTCAGTTTGGCCTCACTTCCAAACAGAGGATTAAGTTGCAATTTTTTAAAATTTTTTATTTCCATTAATACAGCACCTCCTAATAATCATATACAACAGTCTACAACCAACAACAACAATTCTCATTTATTCGTTCACCCGTCCGTCGAACAACTACATCATTTTAATTCTACACGCGTCCGCCTACTCTTCTCCTCGCTCTCTCTCAAAATAAAAAAAAAATACAATATTAAACCTCTGCACCACCGCTCGTATAAAATCGCAAACTTACGCACCCCTCCGACCACCCTGCGCGTATATGAATATTTCTCCGGAACTTTGAACTTTTAGTTTAAAAAATAATCAATTTTTATAATTTTGATAATGCTCCACATATTTTTCTTAATAATGCACATCGAATCTGACCACATTTTCCGACAACTTAGCATTAAACAAAGAGAGTTTTTTTAACGACGTATAAAAGTTAAAAATTGTCTCCAACGCGCGGGGCAAATCTCTAAATTTAGGCCTTTTCCGATATCCCATGAGCTTATCCTTGTTTAAATGTGAGTTGTATGTAGTGGAACATGTTACTGGAAGTGGTTTTGAAAAATCAGTGGTGATATAGAACAAGGGTTTAAGTTACTTGAAAAAGGTTACGAGAAATCATGTGGTTTAAATGTTAGAACAAAATAGAATCAAGTGGATAGGCCCTTTTTAAACTAGATTTAAAAGAAAAACAAAAAATTATCTCTAGGTGTTGATATATACCCAAATGATGTAATGGATCTTTTATAATGCCGAGAAAAAAACTAAAACTCAATTTTTGAAAAAATTGGACTCACAAGTCCAATTTGCTTGACTTAGATAGCTAAATATCTGAGGACCATAGATACGTTGTAAAATTTATAAGTTCTAGAGAATAATTGCTCATATTATATATATTCCCTATAGAAAAACGAAGGAATGAGAGAGAGAGGGGTGGGGGAGGGGGGGGGGCTGCATAATTAGCGGGGCGCCGTGCAGTACGCGTATTAAATTCGCACCGATAAATCCGCGCCGCTGCACCTGCAGCACGACAGGTGTGCCGAACGAGCTCTATGTGCGGCGCGTTGAGGACAAAAAAAAACAAGAAACGAGGCCAGCACGAGGCAAGGCTGTGCGCCACGTGAGTGTAGGGAAAAGTGGAGCTGCGCGCAAATGATATTATCATTATCGGCTAGCAGAGAGGAGGGGAGAGAGTGAGAGAGGGAGAGAGAGAGAGAGAGGGTGATAAGCGCGACGAGGGATTACGATAGGTTTTCTGGGAGAATTAGCGATTATGTGGAGGGGCAGAGGGAGAGATGGAATGGGAAGTGCGAACGGGGTGGCAGGGGGGGGGGGGGCGCGATGATGATTGTGAAATGGGCGAGCGTCATTAATAGTCCTTAGGTAGATTGGTTTCAAACGTTGTTTGTTGCCCAGAGTGTTTTCGTGTTGTGGATTTTGGTTGTGATGACGATTCTATTAAATTTCCCAGTTTTTAAGAGTTTCTTATAAACGGTTTGATTCTTAGTGATTAAATTAGTACGTCGAGATGCGACCGAAAACAAGTACAATAACTGCAGACAATATACAGTTAAATTTGAAATTCAAGATTTGATATTTCAGATGTGCGATGCCCAGCTGCTTAATATTGACTGAGCTCGCGTGTATATATATATATATATATATAGGCATTGGAACGTGCATACACATGGAAATGAAATTTCAATAGCGGAAACTTGTACACAGCCATAGCCAATAACAACGCGTATATAACACCTCTACTATCGTTCTACCTTTATCCACAATATCATCTGTATAATTTGGTTTTTTTTTTTCAACAAACTTCCTATAACGCGGGACTCGCATTCTCCCAAACAGCCCACCACCGCAGTCTATCAACCGCGTCAACCGTCATTCCTCATACCCTCGCCTCAGCCATCGCTCATCCCCTCAAGTTTCTTCTCCCCCGTGCCTCTCCCACACCTATACATCACCTCATCTAGATACACGGGGGCGCGTTGCGATTAAAAGCTCTGAAATCCGCTTATCGGCGACGCTCTTCCGTCCCCGGGGCCACCGGCGCTCATCCTATACTTACACCCCCCACCCCCCCCCCACCCGGCGCGCGATATATTACGTCGCGCTCGCTATAGCGCCCGCGTTCGGGATAATCGCACACCTCCTCTCGCACACGAGCGTGCATGTATGTGTGCGCATGTGTACGTTCACGCGTGTGTAATGTGTAAGAGTTTTTTTTTTGCACACGGGGGCGGGTGGGGGGAGGGGAGACTAAGTGAAATCGCCTGTCGACCGGCGGCGCGTGTTCGAGGTAAAGTGCTATTTTTGTCGACTGCTGCTGCTGGTGTGGTCGTGTTGGTGAGAGAGAGAGCGAGAGAGAGAGAGAGAGAGAGAGAGAGAGAGGGAAGAGATTGTCGAGAAAAAGGGACTTTTCTTTTTATTACAAGGGGGTTGGTTAATTCTATAGCGTGTTTTCTCTTAAACGGTACATGGAAGTACTCTTAGCGGTGGTGATTGGATTTTCGTTTCTTAATTTATTCATGAAGTACTGTTGACACGTGGTAAACTGCGTAGAATGTTATATTAGTTGGAGGTGAAACATGATGCAATTAAAAGTCCGTGGAAAAAAAAAATGTGCGTCGTTGGTGTTAGTTTAATATTGATAGTTATTAATGACTTGTCAATAAGACATTAATATAAAATCGAAAACTCGGTTTGTCAGATCGTACGTATAACTTGTTTTTGTCTAAATCTTAACTCAAATTATGTTTCTTTGTCCAAACAAAATTACACGATTAGTTTGAAGTTTTCTTTAACAGTCGTAATGATCTAGTAACTCGAGGACAAAACTTATGCGGTATAGATAAATTCTAGAAAACTCATAATTTCAGAGAGCTATCGCGGACTCTAAAAGCCTTTCAAAGTCAAACTTTGAACAGATTCCAGCCCTTCTTTTCAATGTTCATACCATCACTGGCCAATTAACAAAGTCATCTCCGCATCCTCCAACCAATACATCACAGATCAGCAATAACCTACGACATCCCAGCTCCATCCATAAACCAAAATTTAATTTCCCGTCCGCGAAAAGGGCAGAAGTCTCTCTTTCCCCCCCACATACCACTCCCGAGTCACTGACCCGTACCCTGTTTTCCCTTTCTCTCTCTCTCTCTCTCTCTCTCTCTCTCTCTCTCTCTCTCTCTCTCTCTCTCTCTCTCACACACACTCTCTCATTCTCTACATCCACGCGCGATCCACCGATAAATCCTCACGCGGGCGCTTCTTCTTCTCTTATCTCTACCCTCCGTCGCGCTTGCCAAGATGAGCAGCCGCTTGGAAGTCCCGCTTGTATGTCTCCCTCTCTTCCTCTCTCTCTCTCTCTCTCTCTCTCTCTCTCTCTCTCTCTCTCTCTCTCTCTCTCTCTCTCTCTCCCTCTCTCCCTCTTAAATAGCTGGGTGCATGCTGCTGGTACGTACTGCTGTTTCACAGTGCTGTTTTTCAGCGAGATGGGGAGGACGTACAGAGGGGGTGTGATTTATGAGTGGAGGTTGGGAGATTGACGAATTGCCGGTGAGGTATGGATGATGGGGCCGGTTGCGGGGGAGGGATATTAATGAAAAGCAGGGTGTTAGTAGGGGGTCGGCATGTTGGGTGATTAACGAAGGTGCTTGTGGATTCAGTTATGTTTTCAGTAGTATAATTATTATCAACCGGTACTTTGGTGGAGTAGCGGAACTGTCTCTTGGCCGTTCACTGAAGCTAAGCAACGCTGAGCGCGGTTATAATACTTGGATGATGGCTGCGACCGCGGCAAACCTATGCAACTTCGGCGATCGTTTAGGTGATTTTTTGCTCTTAACAAAGTGACTTGAATATGTTTTCGCTGTTTTAAGCATACGAAATGTGAAATAAATATCTGAAACATATTCGGACTCCGGAAGATGATGAAGCGAATATGCAGCAAACCAGTAGTTTCTCGCCCGTGACACATAATATATAGAGACCTGACTAATGGGTTTGCATCATCAAAATAAAGGTATACGGATTTCCAAATTAGGTATGGAAAAAGGGTATAAGTCAATTGCTAGGCCAAATAACCTGCAGATGGATAAACCCCGAATACATCATGTAGTATAGCTATTACGAAGAGAGAAAACTGAACTTTTCTTGTATAAACCGGATCAAGAATATAATATATAACTCAATGGTGATGTATTAGATCTTGCAATGAGATAGCTTAAGGTATAACATTATATTGTCTTTACGTAATCTCAACGGGAATGACCGTATACTGCACCGATCTCGAGAAACTCGATCCTCTATTCAACGCGTAATTCCACTATACGTATTAATTGCACCGTATTTTATATAACATTTAGTTAACCGAGCCAATCTACTCTCAATCTCTCTCGTTCCTCACTGCTTATCCAACAAATCAACCAGTCAGTTTCCCTCTCGCGGAAAAAATGCATCACCATCCACTCCACCCACGCGCGGCTTGCTCGCTCTTAACCGCCCTCGAAGCTCGTATATGCAGCCATTATCTCGACGAAGCTTATTCAAATCCGCAGGCGCTACGATAGGACGGGTTTTTACGTGCCCCGAACACAAAAGCCCGGGCGGAATGTCATCGTCCGCGGTCGTACGACTGTAAAGAGCCTTATCGGCCGAACCAGTTATCACGTCCATTATCGTATGTGTGTGTGCGTGCGACTGCTTAAGTCAGCGTTGTTGGTTTTGATTATGGGGAGGTAGTTTTTTAGGGAATCGTTTAATTATCAAATGGATACTTTGTGTTTATTACGCGAATTTGCAATTCGCGAAAAGGTTTTCATTTGGATGAAATTTTAGAATATAACGTGACGCGAGCGCAAATGTCAATCGAATTTCAGTCAGTCTAAATGAGCAAATGTTTGTACAGGTCATTAATTTCATCGGAAATGCGTTCCTCTAATTTCGCACCGTAAACTGGCAGGGCTATTAATCATAGACAAAAATGAATGCTTTAAAGCCTGTCGATAATGTATATTCCAAAGTGCAACCTGTCATTTAATTATTAATGGTAAACACTGACAAATTTAAACTTTAAAAGAAGCAACGTAATTATTACTGTAAAGTGAAGCGCAGATATACATCATACGTTATACACACACACACACACACACACACACACACACATATATATATATATATAGACAAATGGTATTATTGTATTTGGAATACCCTACTCGAAGCCACCTTAATTGGTGTATCATTGGATTGTGAGTGCTAATTACCAAGGCTCGTTACTTCGGGATGTTACTTCCGACACATTCTGCTTCTATGAAGGATCAAAGTGGCAATCAGTAACGAACGCCGTGTTACGTGGATCTCACACATTTTCCCTTTAACAACTGCCGCGGTATCGAAAATCCAATCGTTGAATTATCAAAATTATATAATAAAAGAAAAATTATATAAATTATATAATATGAGAACCATTGACCAGTGCAGGATCTTTTTCAGCAGAAAATATGAATAAGACTCTAATCTTCAGAAATTACGTATCGCGCAAGCGAAAGGGCGAATGTCTTCCAGTCCCATGTGACCTCCATTTCTTTTTTTATATCAGTGCTGTAGTCGGAAACGATCTCGCAGTGCCGTAAAACACGCCCACGCGGTGCGATCATCAGCGTCACTTCGGTCGTGTCAAAGGGCTACTTTACTCTCGTCGAATACCGACGCTAAATATTCCACGGTACCTAAATTCGTTTCCTCCCCTCGAAAAACAAACATATGCTTAGCGTGTTCAGCAAAGGCGTCAAACGTAAGAACCGTCATTATACACCGAACCAAACACATCCATATACACGTTCACGTGTCATGTACACGTACACTCGTGGGTCTCCCAAGTGGGGAACTTCCTTAGGTGCTTGCGTATTCGTCTTTCTCTCCTTTTGATGCGCCGGGCTAAATTGCGCCTTTGCCTTGATTTAATCGTGCGCGAAACCGTTCGACCACCACCGAGCATCAGAGGGAGACGATGAGGCGCGCCTCATCGGATCGCCATTGAATGACGCGTGCGCGCGGTGCATTCGACAACTGCAAAGCGGTTGTGCCATTCACATAGAAACTTTGGGTATAGGTCTTTTTCCAAAAGAGTAAAGCTTACGATTTTTACTTTGATAAAGTAAAAAATTTGTACCTCGACGCCCGAAAGAGTAATCAAACGAATCACCTCTTTCCTATAAACGATTAAACCTCACAAGTCACAATTTCTACATTGTAAGACAGGTTTATAACCTCGCCACCCATAAAGAGTAATTAACTGATTTTATTTTTTCGCAAAAGAGTATAACTGAAAGCTGCTGAAAAGTAGAAAATTTATTCCTGCAACCCAAAATTTGGTACAGCATTTTACACCCACTGCGTCAAAAGATATTGTTTGCACCACGGGTGACCATACAAAAAATTTTATTTAATATTTTGCATAAATTTTTAGAATCCTTTTGTAAGGTATTATTCTGTGTAAAGATCTTTTTATTATGAATTTCAATGTTTCTTTATTGGCCATACATTTAATCATCACTAGCAGAAATACCTCACTTGCTAACGCTCTCTCGGTTTGAATGCTTCATTTGGATTGTTGTTTTTAAAAGATCACTGCTGCACTTAAAATAACATTTAAAACATTGACATAATTATTATAATATTGTCAATATTATTATAATTTTGAATCCACCTTTTGATCATTATCAATAACAAATAAACGACCTATAATACTGGTTTAATTAGGAGCAGGCACATCATTATAATACTCAATTGATTTATATGGAAGAGGACCCAAATTACTTCAAATTCATTCAGTTATGGGTTGAAGCTCTGGAAATGCTGAATTTTTTGATTAAGTAGTTTTTTCAGCTGAAAACCGACTTTTAAATGCTTAATTTTAAGAATTTTTGTGATTTTTTTCTCATTTTTATGATTTTAAAATTGATCACTCATAGAAATATTAAATTTCCAGAGCTTCTAGGTTAGTTAGAGCGGTCTATAACTGGACACCTACGTTTATATCTCGAAGACCCCCTTAAGTTACATATAATTTAGCGTATTAAGTATCTTATCAAATATTGTTATAAAGGTTATAATTGTGCATTAATCGAACTGAAAACAGTCGATTCTACAGGTACTGAACCTGATGGAAATATGGAGTCTCGGAGCAACGTAATACAATATGATGAAAAACAGCAATATATAAACATTGATATGTTAGCCATACTGAAAGAATGCATCGCTTATTAAAAAAAATTATGCAAAAATGATCCAGAAAATATTCACCAAGTTATATAAAAAAATTATCTAAACAATATCCGAAATTTATACATCCAAAATAATGAATATTCAAAGGTCGGGCTAGGAAAAAAGAACATCACTTTAATTATAATTTCTTTTTCTGTTGCAGGTAAGCTTCAGGAGGGTACTTGAACTTCCAAATATCTAGTTAACTACGTAAGTACTCCGCTTCACTTACCTCTCAATAAGTACTACGCAGAATTTTCCTATAACCAAGTGAGCAGTATTAAAGCAAACCATCCAATCTTCTACGAAAGCAATTTCCTAAATAATGCCGAGTAGGCAACCTTCTGACTCTGAGTGATAATCTAATAGGCAAGTGGCTCTCTTGAACTATAATATAAAGTGATAAACTCTCAAGCACACAATCCACGTACAATATAACAAGCCTCTTCAATAAGATATTCCATATCCGTCTACTAGGGGAAGGTGAGGCACAGCGTGGCAGGCGGGTTAATTGGGCAGCTCAACATTTAAAAGGTTAATAACCATTTTGAAGCAAATCTTTAGGGAAATGGAAGAAAAACACTTCTAGTTTTTGTGTCTACTCAAAATATATAGAAAGAAAGTCGTGTTAATTATATTAATGAGATTGTAATTCAAAGTGGAAATAAGGTTGGTCTCATTTTTCATTCGTCTGACAGAATGCGAAAGAAGACGGGATCCGTTTAAAATAAAGTATCTTTTGATAGTTCAGACTTTAAACTTTATGGCCCCGCTTGATTTTTTACCTAAACATTGCTTGGGGGCTCGTCAGCTGTTTGTCCGCTAACCTAATTCAGTGTATGAGGTGGTAAGATCGAATTTTGCTATTTATCATCGTAACACATATCATAAAATCAAACATATGTATAGTACTTTTTATTCTTATTATTTCACATTTGAGCATTTACGAAAAGTTATAAATGTGAAAATACTTCATAAAAATCCATGCCCACTCGTGCCTCACCGGGTGTCACGCGCACCCCACTAGTGGGGCACGGAGGGAATTTTTGCGTTACAAAAAAAGGTATATTGAACTGTACATCCCGATTCTTGGTGAGCTTTTTTAAATTTCCATTTTTTAAAATGCACTCAATGTCTATAACTTTCATGCAATTTTATGTTAAAGTTAGGGTGTCCATGATGTCCCACCTTCCCCTATATGTCAACTAATCTCTATTAAGTAAGGATATTCCAACATAGACAATTATACCGTATCTTTCCCGTAGAACTACGACAATACTAATTCCTTATACCACCCACGTCACCTCTCTCAGATCTACCTAACAAATCATCAAAGCTTATGACCATCACCCTGCCATACGCACCCCATCCTCTGGTCCACCCTAATAAAACTCGCTTGACAAACGCGGCGTGACAACATCGCTGACCGAGAAAAATGCTCTCCGTATAATACCTCCGGAGAAAAACATAGACATGCAGGCGCGTATGCAATTTGTCCCAGGGATTAGCGGTAGAGAGAGAGAGAGAGAGAGAGAGAGAGAGAGAGAGAGAGAGAGAGAGAGAGAGAGAGAGAGAGAGAGAGAGAGAGGGAGGAGAGAGAGAGAGAGAGAAGATGCAGTGTCGTGGCTAGGAAAATCCTTTGTCGATCTGTCAACCATGCGGTGTGAGCAACGGTGTGCTCGATTTCCTCTTCTCTATATTATACAAAGAGGGGAGATTTTGGGAAGTGTAGTGGTCATTTTTATCAATAGCGGAGACCGGGGCTAGTTGGCATGCGGGGAAAGTTGGAAAAATGACAATAACTCGTGATTGGAGTAACAAAGGTCGAAGCTGTTGATGCGTCAGTAACGTAAAATGGAATAAAGAATATTTGTTTTAATTTTCAGTTGAAAAGCATCATGCGTTTCGGAAATACGCAAGTTTAAAATTTTTTTAGATATTTTTCAAACTTTGACATTTCCAAAAATGTCGTGTAATTCTTTCAAACATTTTTTTAATCTGTTTTTTTCTTCTTAACGTAGGGCAAAATAATTGCTTTTAACAATTCTACCACTTGGTATTTTTTTATTTTTCAGTTTTTTATTATTATTAGGAGGCTTTCAAATTAATGTTCGCTTGGGGCATGTTGGCTGACCTATTGAGAACAGGCAGATTGTTTAACTTATCATTCTACTATGTAAATACCTAGTTAACACATTATTTTTTATGTATAAAAGTTCTTGAATATTGCCGCAGAAAATCTAAGGAAGTCTAATAAAACCTCCATTTATACATTTTGGGTAATATATAGTTTTTAGTTGATTATAGTTTATTTTCTGTTCAATGTCACATTTTCATATGTCATTCTTTTATATATTTTAATGATATCGTTATTTACTCAAAGGTTTATCATCAGTGTACCTATCACAGGCACGCGGCCAACTTACCCCGCTTATGGACCGCTTATGGACCGAAAATCGTTCAATTCGAAACTTGTTTCTACCTTTCTTTGTGATCATTTTACAAATTTGAACAAAATATATCAAGTATACTTTCATGAACTAAAATAGTTCTGTTAATTTACTAATACTGTTTTGTAGAAAAAAATAAAATGTGGAAGTCGGCCAACTAGCTCCGGTCTCCCCTACATTACTCTCTAAAGTTGAATTAGTAAAAAAACCACTATATATTAGTTAATATTGCTCCACCGTAGAATTAGTGTATATTCACTAATAAAATAGTGAATATTCACTATGAATTAGTGGATATTCACTAATGAAATAGTGAATATTCTCTATGAACTAGTGGATATCTACTAATTGAAATAGTGAAATATTACTAATTAAAATAGTGACATTTTACTAATTAAAATAGTGAAATTTAACTATTTTAAATAGTGAAATTTTACTATTTTAAATAGTGAATATTCACTATTTCATTAGCGAATATCGACTAATTCTACGGTGGAGCAATTTTAACTAATATATAGTGGTTTTTTCACTAATTCAACTTTATAGAGAGTAGAGCTTTTCTGGGAAGGTCGTTCAACTATTACGGACGTAACTTTGTTGTAATTTTTTGGTGGCTTCTGAAGTCTTACAAATGATGCGACATTGTTAACTACTCTCTAAATGTAAAGTAGTGAAATTTCACTATTTAAATAGTGATAAGTAGGTCACTTCCAAAATAGTGAATATGCACTCCGAAATAGTGGGCATT
>JAPYZP010014556.1:0-11900 GCA_030522985.1 Torymus sinensis
CAGAGAGAATCTGATTAAAAAATGAATCGAGCGCGACTTTGCAACGGTCAAAGTCGCGCTGTCCCCGCGCGTCGCTCGCGATACCCTTTCGAGCGATGTAAACAAACGTTCGAGATGCACGACTTCGGGGAAACGAGAGCCAAACAAGTTCGATAGAATACGGAGAACCGAGATTCTTATTTTCTCCGTATTTTATCTGGGAACTTCGTTATACTCTTTTAGAAAGAAAAATTAATACTTTGTAATATTAATAAATTAATGTAATTAGATGTGTCACAAAATCATGCAATGCTTTTAATTTTTATCATCAAAAATTAATTAAAGGAATTAGTAAATTTAGTTTGAGGAAGCCAAGTGCAAATGATTTAGCAGCGGTTTTCATTTTCTAGCAAGAAGTCTTATAGCTGCAAGGTGGTACCTTCATAAAAGCTTGTCTGGAATAGGACCTTTTTACGCGCTTCGCGAAGATAGAATATTCTTTCCGCCAAATATTTTCCCTCTTATCATAATGATTTTTATATAACGAATTATTAAAATCATAATAGAATCACGTATTAAAAAATTTGTCAATTTTAATTTTGACATACACTTTTGTATTTTTAAATTTTAGTTTATTGATTACGTTTTTACTCAGTAAATGTATTTTTTAATACAATTCACATATGGCCGAGTCTCTGTCAAATCGAGAGGTAAAAAATAGATTTTCTTGAAACTCTGAGGAAATGTTCTGCTACTCATTCTTGATATTCCCGAATTTTTTTGGCTGATGCTATTTGTACGACAGAAAGATACTAAATTAATTCAGAGTATAAATTCCAAAGCAGCTCGCTGTGATGTTCATTTTGTTTTGATATTTGACTAGAGAAATTATATTCCATTATATATGTATATACTTTGTGTACATAAATCTGTCGTACAAATAGCAGAGGCGAATTTTTTTAGATTTTTTTGACCCATAGTTATGGAGATATGAGAGGTCAAAAACTGAATTTTGATGATTTTTTGCATTTTTGGCCGATTTTCATTAATTTATAACTCCTCAGGGAAGCAGTTTTAGCGATAGTTACAAGAATAGTTTTTTTTTGTAGAATTGTCTCAGCTTTTCAATAAAAATACTTTTAATGCCGTAAGTTCATGCTTTCAGTTACGTATATGCAAATGAAACCTAAATTAAAAAAATTAAAAGTCCGATCCGGACTTTCTCTACCCAAAAATTCATGGAGATACCTTTTGATTGTCCAAACGTGTCCGTATGAATCCTGTAATGATGAACGATCATTTTTAGATCTAAAAAATTTATTTGTTTCATTATTTTTTTTTTAAAATGCTACACAGGTCTGAAAAAATATAGTTAAATTCTACAAAAAATATGAAGAAAAAAAGTCTATGTAAGGTATTTCGAAATTTTGCTTCGTTTTTTATCTAAAAATTTATAAGACTGTAAGACCGATGGAAAAATTCTTATCAGTGAATAGTATACTACAGTCGACATAAGTAATAATTTTCAAATTATTAAAAATTAATAAAAATTCTGAATTTAATGATGAAAATCGTCTCAAATTTTATCAATATTTAATGATTTTTTAGCTCAAAAACGAAGCAAAATTTCGAAATATCTTACATACACTTTTTCTCTTGTCATTATTCGTAGAATTTTCCTATTTTTTTCATACCTGTGTACGTCTTTTTAAAAAAAAATGATGACACGAATGAACTTTTTTAGATCTTAAAATGATCGTTAATCATTACAGGATTCATACGGACACATTTGGACAATCAAAATGTATCTTCATGAATTTTTGGGTAGTGAAAGTACGGATTGGACATTTAATTTTTTTATTTATGTGTTTCATTTGCGCATACGTGAGTGAAAGCATAAATGTACGGCGGTCAAAGTATTTTGACTATCACGAACAATGATTACCTGAGAAGTTATAAATTAATGAAAATCGGTAAAAAATGCATAAAATCATCAAAATTAAGTTTTTGACCTCTTATATTTCAAAAACTATGGGTCAAAAAAATCTAACAAAATTCAGAGATATCCAGAATGAATTGCAGAAAATTTCCTAAGAGTTTCAAGAAAATCTATTTTTTTACCTCTCGATTTGACATAGACTTGGCCATATACTTTTGTATAACGTATTTATACAAAATCGAATATCAAGAAAAAAGATAATTTTATATTTATTTATTTATTAACTCCATAGTAAATACATAGTATTACATTACAAATATTTTTAACAAAAAAAGTATTTTAATTCTGCTAAGGCAATCAGACTTTCCTGTGTGCAGATCCAGAGTCATTCATTCCTGCATAGTTGCATATTAAAATATATATTTAAAAAAATTATTTGATATAATTCAAGTATTCTTTCTGAGAAATCTTTCTGCTTAAAAGTTTACAGTGGTTTTATTCTGTTATGATTCAGCTTTTTTAATACTTGCGATTAATTCAATCGGTATAATTTTATGATCGTTTTAACGGGGTGGCATAGTCCAACCATTACCGACCGAGCAACTGACACAGTTTGAAGCTTATTAAAAATAAAATACGTAAAATCACAAAAAATCAAGAGAACACTCCGCTGCGGTTTTGAACGTTCTATGACCCATTAAAAGAATTCAAAAGTCAAGTGGTTTTTGCAAAAACTTTGTGCGAAACCGAATTTTGTTTTGTTCAAAGTTTTTGCAAAATCCACTTGATATTTCGACTTCAAACTTTTAATGGGCCATAGAAGGTTCGAAACCGCAGCGGATTGTTCTCTTTTTTTTTGTGATTTTACGTATTTTATTTTTAATAAGCTTCAAACTGTGTCAATTGCTCGGTCGGTAATGATACAGCTATGGCACCCGCTTAAAAATAAAAATTAACTAATTATATATTGGTTTTTTGCTTAGCATACCCCTTCTGGAAACACTGGGCAAAGAGCAATCTTCAACTACATCTTCTCCTTATTTCACTTCGCAAAAGCCTCAGGAACCTAACATCGATTTTGAGCTTGATGTAAAAGTTTTAATCAATAGTGGAAAATGCGTTTTACATACTAAAGATCCAGCTAGGGACGATGAATTGAAATTGTAAGTAAACATTTATAAAAATAAAGTTTCTTATCAAATATTTGTATAAATGAATTACTAAATACTTATGCTATTAGAATGAGTCGCGTAAAAAAGGAACGCTCTTGTTCTGGAGGGACATTTGAATTTCAACCGAGTAGTCCAAGTAGTGGCAAGAAAAATATGCATAGTAAAGATAAATCAACAACTAGTTCATCCAGATTACGATACGTCCATCACGCTAACGTGCCTTTGGTTGATTTAACAATATTCCGCATTCCGGGTTTAGACGTTAAAGTAAGTTTAATATTTCATTTAGTATATAAATGTTTCAAAAATATTTTTTCGAAATTATTACTGTTAATGAATAATGAATACTGATATTGAATTATAGGTTCATTACGAATCTAAGACTGTCTCAGAAGATTCTCTCTCTCCACGTATATCAATTGACAATACACATTCAAATTCATCAATAATGACTATTTTTAAAAAATCGATCACTAAGAAAGCTAGTCTTTTTGCTTGGATGACATTGCAAAGTATCCCAGAAGAAACAATAATTAGTCCACACATACTTGAATTTTTGGAACAAACACTAGAACCTATTCCTAGTAAAGCTAATTTTCAAGGTGGAGGTCAGAGTTCTATGTTTCCCTTGGAAAATATGGAAAGTTCTTGGGCGGCCACTGCTGCAAGCACGAATTATGTTTATGCGAGTTTCCCAGTTGACGTTATTGTTTACTTTCATATGCAACCATCGACTTTTAGGTACGCACTAAATGTATCATACGTTTGCATTAATGATTAAAAGTACTTAAGCCATGAGAGTTCTGGCTCAGTGAGCTAGAACTCGTATAGCATTTTCGAGTTGAGCGTAGAATTCTACGAAGCCCGTTAACCCAACGTGCCGAGCTTAAAATTCTACAAACCCTACTGCGCCAAAACTCTCATAACATTTTGAGCGAGCTCTGGTATAGCTCCATGAGCTTGCGCATACTTAAGAATTAATATATTTTTATTAACTACTTTAATCGTTTATTATTATCCCGTCGGTGAGCCGTTTCCAAGGAAATGGTTTTTTGAATAAAAAGATTGGAGGTTGGGCATCTCCGTCCAACGGAACTATTGCCAGTTCTTTCAAAACGAGATCATTACCAGGGTGTTTGAAGCCCTACATATCGACGATGTATTTCATTTTTACACGAGCTTCTTTACGTCACCACTGACCGGACTATACTGACCGATACGGTCGTGCAGGGTGAACCAATACGCGGATGTTCCAGCTGGGAAATTATCTGTCAATTTAAACTCTCAATGCACGTCCGCAGTAAGGTTTTTCAAAGTTTCGTTTTGGTTGGAACAATCGATCATTATCAAAGGTAAGTATTTTATAAAATCTACTTTATTCAAAAGAGGTTCAGGATGTTTTTCATAATAAGCACTCTGAAAATTTGCATACATATCTACAGTACAGCGTACTGCTTACGATATTTATTTAAATTTAAATTTCCATCTGGGTAACATTGCGAATTTGAAGAGTTTCATGTTACGCAAGTGGCAGTGATCGACTCGCATTTACCCAACTTCGAGAATTTTTACTCGTTTGAAAAGCAAGAATAATGAAGCGTTGTTTTTCCAACTGATTGGACGTTTTCCAAACGTTTTTCAGAGAAGATGGAAGGAGGGGATACTCGTAAAATTCCCAACTCCGGTTCTTAATGTAATTGAAGAGAGGAATCTTTCGCTTATCGGAGAGAAATACGTATAGCATTAACCACTCTATCTTCGTTAGCTCAATTTTAAGTTCTTCGTAAGTATTATCTGCTCCTGCTGTCTGTAATCTGTATGATGGTATTAATATTATTTCTCGATCTTTTAAGTATGAGCTGGTGTTTAACATTTACTAAAAATTTTTTTATAATCTTCGGCAAATCCAAGAATTATGCAGAGTGGTATAGACAGATAGAAGTAACCAGTATCTTCGGTGAGCTTTTGCGTTTCTTGTACGTCGAGCCAGCCAGCATTCTCGATGATCAATTTTTGGATAGGATTGAGAGAATGCCAATCTTTCATGAAAGTAATGAACCCTACATTTTTACATTTATCAATTTCAATGGCAAGTTGTTAACTAACATAGAACGTTTGAGTGGAGTATCATTCGGCTTCACTAGTTTACGACATACATTTATGAAACTCCGTGATGGTAGAAGACATAAGTCCTGATGTTGAATGGCGATGTGAATTTTATCGCTGTTTTGAAACGATGACGTGGTGTAGGGTTGATGTACGTGAAGTTCGTAGTGAGCCACTGACTGAGCAAATGTTACAGGGGATTGAATGTTTAGAATTTCTTCCATCTTTTTGTAAGCAACAGGAAGAAATATAGGTTATTTTCCACCAGCGACGACTTTTCGACCGAGACTTCTCAGAAACTGAATGTTTTGCCGTGTTAGCGCTCTGCTTGTTCGCGACGACTCATGAGTTGTCGAAATGATGACTTGTGTTGAAGGGCAGGTAAATAAATACCAGACGCTCGACACTTGTTGATGATATTAATAAATGATTATTTATTGTATAAGCTCAAATGAGCAAGACAATTCATAAATTAGTGCAGAGTTAGTATAGTCTTATTGATTGTGATACAATTAGGAAAATCCGGTGCCAAGTAATAAACGACGGAACGAGCAGCTATAGGCGATACAGCACGCGACCGGATAACAAGACTAATCTCACCGGTCGTTCCCTTTGAACTAACGACGCGGAGCAAGCGCTCACACACGTATAAGTAATTGTCTCAGTCAATCATCGAAGGCTGCCTTCAACACCCCCACTCCTTCGATGGTTGGCTGAATCTTAGAAGTATAAATTTGTCTATCATTTTAGTCCATCAGACCCATCGCATTACATAGTTTTTCGAAGCGGTCACGCGGCAATGCCTTTGTGCATATGTCGGCCAACTGATCCTCCCACACATACTCTACGTTAAGATCCCCACACTCATATTTCTGTCGAATGTAATAGTACCGGACATGGATTTGTTTTGTCCTACGGTGGAATTCGGGGTTCTTTGTAAGTCGCAATGCTCCTTGATTGTCGATGAACAAATTTGTCCCCATTTCACATCGATGACCAATATCCTTCATCGTTCTCCACAGCCACACAATCTCTCCCGAAGCCCCGCTGGCTGATACATACTCCGCTTTTGTTGTACTTAACGCTACGATGGATTGCCGGCGCGACATCCATGATATAGGACCACCTTCCTCTTCCGTATCGTGAGCATAATCCGCATCGCTGTCACCCACGATTTCAAAACTCCCTCCCTTTTTGTAAACCAAACCTCGGTCAGGCGTTGCTTTAAGATAGAGCACGATTCTTTTTGCTGCCACCCAATGCGTATGATCGAAACAGTCAAGAAATCTACTTAGATAATTTACCGAGAACGCGAAGTCCGGTCGCGTTGTGGTTGCCAAAAACATAAGAGACCCTATCACCTCACGATACGGGTTTCGATCACCCGATCGGTTGTATTCAGCGCGCTCTAAAGATAGTCCTTTCTCCACAGGTATTAATGCCATTTTCACCTCCTGTAAACAAAAACGATCTACAACACGTTTTGCATACTTTGATTGCCGCATAATAATCTCATGTTTCTCGCGATTACGCTCGATTTCTACTACTAGAAATACACACGGTTCGTTTATCGTTATTTCAAAATCAGTTTTTAAAATGGAAACAATTTTATTTAGAGTTTCCTTGGTCTTCGCGAAGATAAGACAGTCATCTACAAATAAAATGATATACGCACACTCCATTCACAGAGCCGATGTACAATGATTTTTCGGACTCTCCCACATAAAAACCGTGACATGCAAGAAACGCCGCAATTCGCTGATGCCAGCACCTCGAAGCCTAACCATTCACGTCGATTTCTAACCATTCCAAGTCCTCGTGGGCGGCCAGTGCCAGCATGATTCGTACCGAGTTGTAGCCGACCACGGGAGAAAAGGTCTCGTTATAATCAATTCCAAACTCTTGTCGAAAGTCTCTGGCACATAGATGCGCTTTGTAACGATTCCCCTTTCCGTCCTTCGTTGGCTGGATTCGAAATACCCATCTTGAGTCTATGGGTTCTTTGTTGTTTGGTCTTGGGACAATACTCCATGTTCCGTTTTTTATATAGTTCATCGGTAATCGCTTGCGTCCATTCAAAAGATTTCGGCTCGTTGCACTCGGCTCTGTTGGCATTGTACCTCGACGGAGCATGGAGAGAATTTCTGTCTCTGAGGGTCGAACGCCCATGAGAGGAGACTGTACGTTCCGGCTGTACAGTCAGATTGCTAACAGAAGCAGGTTCTTCGGACGCCAACTGGGCGTCATTCCTTTGCGTGTCTTCAATAGCTTGCATTTGGTGTTCCACATCATGTTCCGCTTCCTTCTTCACGGGGTCGAGGGATCGGAACAGATCAGAGGGGAGAGGGACATATTCCGGAGAGTCAGGAAGATCCGGATTCCCTTCTTCGTTAATCGTTTCTTGACTGAGTGATCTTTTTTGACTTACAAGGAGAGTGTATAACCTGCGGGAAACGGATTTTAGCCGGCATTTGGGAGCGGATTTCTAGTACCTAAAAATGAATCCCTGTACTCACAATTTCGTCCAATGGGCCATTTTTCTTGAAATATGGGCAATCGGATCTCAAATATTCTTTATTTCGTTAAAAAATTATGTCTCTTCTATTGACTGTCACATTGCAAATATTCAAGATACAAAACCAGCAAAGAAGATTGTAAAAGAAGATACGAAATGTTACAATTTAAGCGCTTATTGGTTAAAAAATATTAATTTTTGAGTAAATGAGAAGCAATTAAAGATTGCGTAAGAAAATGGTTAAAAATTTGGCTTCATTTTAAGCAATTAAATGGATAATATTTTTAATCATTTTCTTACGCTATCTTTAAATGTAAATGGATAATATTTTTAATCATTTTCTTACGCTATCTTTAAATGCTTCTAATTTGCTTAAAAATTAATATTTTTCAACGAATAAGGGCTTAAATTGTAGCAATGTGACAGTCAATAGAAGAGACATCATTTTTTAACGAAATAAAGAATATTCGAGATCCGATTGCCCATATTTCAAGAAAAATGGCCCATTGGACGAAATTGTGAGAACAGGGATTCATTTTTAGGTACTAGAAATCCGCTCCAAAATGCCGGCTAAAATCCGTTTCCCGCAGGTTGTACACTCTCCTTGTTAGTATGAAATAATCGATAATTGTTGGAATCACCTTGGTAGCCAACAAATATGACTTTTCTGCTTGTTGCATCCAATTTTTTCCTCTGCACCTTTGGCACATGTTCGAATGCTTGGGATTCAAATACACGAAGATGTTTGATTGACGGCTTCTTATGCGTCCTTAGCTCGTAGGGAATGTACTCCGGTCTCCATCGAGTTGGTCTTCTGTTGAGAAGATAAACCGCGGTGCCCACTGCCTTAGCCCACAAGAATGAGGAAAGACTCTTGGCCAACACTACAGAACGAGCACTCTCCATAATTGCACTCTGCTAAGTACGCCTTCATGGACTTGTTGCAATATTCTTTCCCACAATCCGTCCGAAGTGCCTTCATCGATCGCCCATACTTGTTACGAACAGCTCTCACGAACTCTTTAAAACATTCATAAACATCAGATTCATGCTTAACAAAGGCTCCAAGGATTCAACTTCCAAGGGGCTACACACATCACTATGAAACAGTTCACCGGTTTCAGTTGCAGGTCGATCACATCCGGGATTCTTGAAGGCCAATCGCTGGGATTTGCCTAAGTGACTTCGCATCAATGCTTCGCATTTGAGTCCGTAGTGCCGCTCAGTTTCAGGTCTTGATCCCCATCACACTTGCTTGACGTGAAGTCTGATTGTGATTACTTCTTCTCGAAAATTAATTAAACGTCCATCTTGATCGACTATGCGTGATCTATGCTTTTAACTGTAACTGGAAGATAAATGACCTGTGTGGGTACTTCAATAATCGTGTGTCCTGGCAGTACTGCTGGAATGAATTCGTGTATTGTGTGAACCTTAGAGTCGTTTATATATACGCGTGAAGTAATATTACACTCAACTCTCATCGCGTTGATCTTGAGGATAGTTACAGGAAAAACTGAATTATGTCAGAAATTAGTTTCTAGAAAGCGTTTAGTGAAGCCAAGTAGTTGACCAATAGAATCTTGAGGGCGAAAATTAATAGGCTGACTACACTTAATAAGACTACGAAGTGTATTATCGTTTGGCTTCAGGCTGAATGAAATACTTTTGGGTGCTAAAGATTCACGGAGAAAATTTGCTATGTTCTCTATCTTGTAACTACCAGTTGGAAAAAGTAATTCTTTCTTACCCCCGTGAAACTGATTATTGCCTATATCGATATTTGGTATAGACTTGAAGGTTAAAAGTTTAACTAAACCGAGAACGTACCTTGTTTATCGAAAGTTCAATAGGCGGCAAATACTGTACCTCGAGAACTAATGAATTACCGGAGAGACTCCACGTCATTGAATTGTCCATAACTATTCAATGTAGAATGATTAAACTATCATTGCGTTCGTCTTTTCTATAAAGCCCGACCGAGCTTGTTACACAAGAACTTAAGGCAGAGGTTACTACAGTTGACGGTATTATAATCTTGATATCTCTCATGATTATAGTTAACTTCTTTCACTCGCAGATACAGCAACAAGTCAATAGGTGGTTGTAGATCACCGAAACTATCAAAGTAAAGTAGATCGTCTCCACGTTTGCGATATGCTACCCAATGGGTTCCAGGTCAATCTTTACCATCTAAATTTACAATGGCTGATTCCCGATCATGATGCCCGTTTGCGGTAAGACATTTTGCATAAAGAGTCCGCGAAAATATGGAATTGTTACAATTTTAGGATACTTTATTAGATCGAGATACGTAAGAGCCCTTTGTGGTAATCTCACTTTGAGGTTCTTTTTTTTCTTCAACCTGAATATTTTTTTATTACCATCTATACGAAGACCTGTGCCTGTTTTATACGGTTTCAGAAAGAGCCCCTTCCCCAAAGCTATTGTGATTGCATAAGCTACTTGCTCACCAATCATTAACCTCTCTGGATAATCAATCTTGGCTCTGCCACACCTTATCTGCTAAAACTCTATCTGCGTTGTTTCTAGTTTTAGTGTTCTCTTGGTTCTGAGAATAAGTTATGTTGTGCTATTGATGAGCTCTATCGAATACATTCATACCTTTATCATCCAAGCTAAACGTTTTGCTAACTTAGTACCTGGTCCACAGTGCTGATATCCTGGTGAATTAAGTTCCACTGCAAGATGATTAAGTAGTTTATTAATCAAACCGCGACCTCGACGTCATCGTCTGTATACCATTATCACCACGATGGTTCGATGAAGACTAAACCCGCTCGTTGACCATAGGTGTTGATTGGCGTTCTATTCGCCGCTGACAGCTCGAGTTGACCTGGTGACAAGTTCGGACCTGCAATTTTATGCGGAAGCAAAGAAATTGTTGAGCCTAAGTCGATGAGAAACGTGATGTCTGATGCTCGCTCGGTAATGTGGAGACGTCGTTCTGTCAAGCTGTGTGGGGGTCCGCCTGGGCTGCCATTTGCTGCCAGAGTGGAGGGCAGCCTTAGCCATTTCCCTGCTGCTGCTGCTGCTGCTGCTGTTGTTTGGGGTTGAAGTTGCAAGGAGGTTTGCACTGACGTGCCTCGCAGCCGAAGATGCGGTGGCACCAGAAGACTCCTCTCCAGCTGGTGGGTTGGCTGAGGACGACCTTGACCTTCGGTTCCCGCTTTGACCTCTGCTGTTGCTTCTGCCTCAGCTCATCTGAAGCTCGACTGTCAAGGTACAATATAGAGTAGTAGTTTAGGTGGAAGATAACGAGTGCATTTGTGAGCTGCTTGCCTAACGCCTCGGTGGTGCATGATTTAAAGGACCTGAATCCATATAGGGCTCTATTAACCTTTAGGCTAATTGCATCCACTTGTCACTTCCATGTCAATTTAGAGTCCATGACAACACCAATGTTGGTTACTGTATCGACGAAAGGGATGAGAATGTTATTCTGCAGATCGATATTATAGTCTGATCCAAAAATGATAGCTTTTGTTTTCCCAGATTTAAGATGCAGGGCATTGTCGGAGGCCCAAGTAGACACAGCTCGCGTCATGGCTGACAAACGCTCTATGCCTCCACGAAGATTATCTCTAGTAGCTTACGTGTATACTTGCAGGTCATCTGGATATAGCAAGTGCGCGAACTCATCCCTAAGAGTTCGTTGCGGACCTTTAAACATTGAAAATATCTCTTTAATATCATTAATGTAGAGGCTAAAGAAGACAGGCGCGAGATCCGAGCCCTGTGGAATACCAAGGCTGATTGTGAGCCAAGCCGATTCTCCATCTGATCTAGTAACCACTCGTTGGTTACGTCCCGTAATGTATGATTTAATGGACAGGACTACGGATATAGAGAAACGCATCAAGATCAGCTTGCGAAGCAGTTTAGAGTGAGAGATAGTATCAAACGCCTTGCTGAAGTCGAATAGTAGAAATAGTGTCATGTACTGTTTGTTATTGTCAATGCCAGTCCGAATGTCTTCAGTTAGTCTTAATAGTGCCGTTTGCGTGGAGTGATGTCAGCAGAAGCAACTTTGACAGTTGTTCAGGATTTTCTTTGAGTCTATGTGCTCTTGATGCAGGCGTGTCGGCTCGGTCGGAGCGGAACAGCTCACACGGAGTTGGCGAGCGCCAACCGTGAGCTTGCCTCGCATCAAGGTTGCTCAGAGCGC
>JAPYZP010014586.1:0-10534 GCA_030522985.1 Torymus sinensis
GTATCCTCTGTTAAAGTTTACTGTTTGCCAGGAGCAAAGTTTCGGTCTGCCAAAATAACACTTTGTTCGTTGTAATGAAATTCACCCTATCCAGCTGAAATCCGTGATAATATTGCCTGAATTTCCCGTACAACTCTGACAAAATTTCACGAAACCCGATGTAATTATTTCCTAAACGTTACCTAGTTCCAGTACATTGTTCATTCAGCAATTACACGAACAGTCACTTCGTCCGAAAAGTAAAATAAATTTAGTTGAACTTCCACATTACAGCCTTCGCGGTGCAACGGTTCACGCAGAGATCGACCAAGATCCTTATAGTTTTTCATCATTAATGTGCAATGTATTATCCGTTTGCTCTCCTCTGCTTTCCCGAGGTCCGAATAATCATAAAATAATCATAATTAGATGGGTCTGACGTCTACATCGTTGGAATGCAACGAAATAATTTCTAACAGTTAATTAAATTAACAATGGAAATTTCATCTAAATCTTAGTTATAAAGCTATTTTATTGTATAAAACACTAAATCTACACACACAATTAATATTAATTCGTATAACCATGAAGGAAACAAAACTTTTTTTTATTGCGCACTTTAGACCCATATAATTAGTTATCAAATGTTTGAGTATAATTATTCCCAGTGGCAAAGAAATAACAACAAACATGAAATCGATGGGCAGAAATTCGCGCTTCAGATTCAAACGACTGTTACGCATTACACATATCGACCTCAACCATAGGTTAATTCTGAGCGGCTATTAGTCCCGTTCGCTCCTTCCCCGCTTCCCTGTACAGCCTCGGTATAAGAAATCTGTCCGCGCGGCGCCAAGTCGCGCCCCCCGAAAAAATCCGCCAACTCTTGTAAAAAGCGAACAAAGTACCGGGCGCCGGCGCCGCACCTGCATCGCAATCGATGAGCTTGCACGTACGTGACGCGTCAACTTTCCTCTTGCCACCCTTCCCCTCCCCTCCGACCTCTCTCCACCCCTCCATATAGCGCGCGGGGAGAAAAGACGTTGGCAAATGCGAAATGTTTCCGCGCGGGGAAAAAGCGAGTGTGCCCTGTGTGCCTCTCCTCTATCTCGGCCTCTCTCTCTCTCTCTCTCCCCGGGGCGCAAATAAAATATCCAGACAGAGCAGCGGCGCACGTACGTGTGTGTGTGCGCGCGCTCTCGCCAAATGGCGCTTAGTATTCCGCGACGGCGTTGTAGCGCCCTGACGCGGAAGTGGCAAGCGGGACTGCGAGAGTTGCTGGACATTAGACGCGCGCGGCCCACTCGAGGCTACGTGGCTGTTCTGTATGTGTGGGCGCGTGTGTATGTGTGTGTGTATATATATACACTAGTGGGCGGGAAGCGAAGGGTTTGATGGAAAATCGTCGATAGGAGGGAGAGTCGCACTTGCGCCAGAATGCGAGTTCGGAGACCGCGCGTGTGCCAAGGGGCAGGTCGAGAAAGTGCTCGTGATGCTCTTTTTTCCAACGGCCGGCCGCGCATTAATTTCTTCCCACTTTATATATATACTCACGCTGCGGATTTAGATATTCTTTTTTTCGAGCAAACGTAGCAATTTAAACGATTTTTTTTTTGTTGTGTATTGGGGTCGGGAGCATTATAAGGAAATGGTATTGTCAGTGATATGATGAATGTAGGAATTTTGATTGATTTCAATATAGCAAAGATAGTAAGCATTGATATTTAGAATACTGTCAGGATTTGACTGTCCGCGTCGAAATATCATTCTCTGGTAACTAAAATCGGCTACAATCGATAACCCAAACCGCTACCAATTCATTGGCACTTAGCGTCCTCAAATATAATTTATTAGTCCATTAGATTAATAATTATTGATCCCAGAAGTTTACGCAAAAACGAACTTTGTAAACTGATGAAGGTAACGACTCATGTATTGTGTAAGCCAAAGTATATTGGGCATGCCCTTTTTTAAATAGTTTTGTTTCATTATATAGTAACAGTTTATTTAACAAAAAGCATTGAAATTAATAAAATGTGTCATATAGAGAAGGCTTCCAATATGGGACACTGAATTTTAAATGGCTATAAAAATAAAATAAAATATTATTTTAAGCCTCCGGAGTTATCAATCTGTAGAGAAATGTGCTAGAAATTATATTTTGGAGTTTCTAAGTGATTATGTAATTAATAAAAAATATGGACCACTTAAAAAAATCGTGTAAAATGTTAAAAATATACATTTAAGTATTCAAACATGTTTATTTCTTTAAGAAAATAAAATATCTTCATATTCTATAAGATTCAAACTGCTGTATCTCTACAAAAATGGGATACATTACTTTAAAATAATGACAAATATATTTCCTGTTATTTACGGGAAAATTAGATATCAAAATCCAAGGGTTTATCCTAGACGCCATTTTTTGCATGTTATTTAAGATCGCCCATGCTGGAGCGATATTTTTTAAGAATCTAAAAAAAAACAATATCTTTTTCATTTTCTGAAGTAATTAGTCGTTGTTAATTTAATTTTGAAAAGACTAGTTTGGCTCTTCGTAAAAGAATGTTCAAGGATTATTTTCTTCTTTCAACTTTAATTTTCGTTCACAGCGTAAAAAACTCCAACAACAAAGCTGTGGAGTTGAGATTTACATAAAAAAAAGCTTTTACGCGTACAATATTTTTAACGAAAAAATATTTCATTTCACATAATCATCTAGTGTTTGTAGAACGTTATGGAATTTATTTATACATAAAACTATTATAGTGTCGACTGGTATAATAACTTGAACGAAGGCAGTCTTCTGAACATTTTTTTATCCATAAAGAGTATACAGTGTATAATATAAATTCTGCATAAAAGTCGGTATAATAAACTACCTTATGAGCTTAGAAAATTAATAAAATGGAAACTAACCGGTACTTTAGTACTTTGCGACAGTACCTCTGCCGATCACCAAAGTTAAGTGCTGGGTGTGGTTAGTATTTTGATTATTGGTAATCGATGCGTACCTATCCGCAACATCGGCGATCGTTTGGATAATTTTTCCCTTCTAACAAAGTATGTGGGAGGTAATTTGTACGTGTTTTACATAAATATTTACACAAGAAAAGTTACATTTATTTTCTGTAATATACTCAAATTGTAATCAAAAATGAATTTCTTATATACCTGTTATTCAATCATTTTTATTCTTGATTTGCTTAAGAACTGTAAACGATACGTGTTTTTAATAACCAATAATCTTCACTGAATGTACACAGAGAAAACAAAATTTTGATCGACTCAATTAAACCCGTATTATTTCATTGATTCAATGATTGATTCAATTAGTTCAGTGAAATATGTATTCGATTCAACCTAATATTTATATTTCAATAAAATTAATTGATCGTTCGTATTCAAATACGTTTTTAATTGAAGTCAAACAAAATTTTTTCTCAGTGTATATATAAAAGATATACGCATTGCCGAAACAAACTTACAAGTACACGTGAACAATAACGTTCGTAAAGAAAGTATTGGTGTACACATTGCCATCCCGCCAATTAAAATCCTTGTAAATACCTCCCCCTCCCCCGCATCTTCTCACGCATTTATTCACTTTTGAAACTCCTCAAACGGCGAGCAACTCAATTAGCATCAAACTCTATAGCGTATAGAGCAAGGCCGCGCGGCGACGCAAAGCTCGAGGAAATCGCCAGGCAAAGCGTCGCTTCCGCCACCGCAAAGGTAACGACTAGTCCCTCCCTCGTTTTCGAGCGCGACATTATTATCGCGCCCGCTACATCCACCCCCATCACTCTAACCCCGCTATATGTCTTTTGTCACGCGAGCCGCGTGTAAACACGCGCTGCGGCGCTTTGTTAAGAATTTAAACGCGCGAGCTTGCGCGAATTTTGTATTCCGCGTGGCTGCTTGCCTCATTTCTCTCTCTCTCTCTCTCTCTCCCCCTTAGCGTTTATGTAACTCGGTCGCGTTTAGCGCGCACGTGTTTAGCAATTATCAAAGTGCACGTAAGGGAAGGAAAAAAGGCGATAATTGAATTGCGCGTCGTTGTTGATCGATTAATTTTGAATGCAACTTTCGCGATTTTGTTTCTCGGAAAGTATATGAAATAGATGATGCTGTTGGAAATGTAGCATCGGCATCAATCGATTTATATCATAAAGCATAAATTTTATTATTTACCGTAAAATTCTATTTATCCGGAAAATTCCTCTCTAATTATAAATGCTAACTAAAATGTTAATTTTGCGAATATTATACCTCACTTTCAAAAATGATGGCCGGAAGTAGTGGCTCATTGTGATTGGTTATTTGAAACAAGCACGAATATTTGAATTTATTAGATTGAAAATGTGTTTCTTTTTCAAGTCAAGTATATTATTAAAAAATAATTATATAGTTCTTTTTTCCACTCTTAAAAAAACAATGGTCATCGAATGTTGTGAAATAGGTGTGAGGATCCGCTAGATTCGAATTTGGAAGCTCAAGTATTTATAGACAAACTAAATAATTAAAATAAAATAAAAGCATTTAATTTTTTGCTTAAAAAATGTACCTAATTATCTTATTATTTAAACTAATTAAAATTAAATCATATAGTGAAAAATAGTGGTTATTAAATAAATTTGAGGTTTCAATTTTTATATAAATAAATTAAAACAGCTTAAAATTCGTTACTCGTGTAATCAAATTAGTTTATCAAATCATCAGAGAGTGATTTTAGACATCCTGTCAAGATGGCATAAACTAATTTAAATGAATTGAATCTTTGAATCCACTCTCTTTGAACTTCATGCAAATAAAATCTGTCAAAGTATTTCAAGTTATTTCGGATTTTGCTGGCACTCATCAATTTTCCGTCATAATTATTTTTCACTCTTTCATTAAAGAATTAAAGGCGGCTTTACATAATTTTTAAAACTCGGAATGTTAATACTTAATAGATTACAGTTTCGGTGTAGCCTGTATGTGGGACTATAAAAAGTAGATACCAGTATAGAATTACTATCGACAAATACCATCAAGACGTCAACTATCCATTAACTCAATAAAAAAAATCTGCGTTTTTTATAAGCTTGCATGATTTAGGTATACATATCGTTTTCCAATACTTTGTGAACTTTTTTTTATCTTCAAAAAAGAATTTTTCCTTAACCCGTTATGTCCGTACATGACGTACATGTCACACGAAAACTCAAAGTTATAAAATAATTGAAATTTAAATGCTGAGCAAATCGGAGTGATTCTTGGTGAGAGGGCGGGGGTTCAAGCTTACACGATACACTTTAAAATTGTAGTCAACTATTGACGTTTTTAGGTATACTGTTACATTTGATAATATGATTTTTGTAATTAAAAATTTCGAAATTAAGAATAATCGGCATTAACATGGTTGAACTTGAAAAACGTCTATAGTAACTTATAGTGAATCGTCGAACCTGTGGACCCGGCCCCCCCCCCCCCCCCCCCCCCCCCTCCCGCCTCCCCCCCCCCCCCCCCTCGCCCATATCCCAGAAATAAACTTTTCAACCTTTTATATTTGATCTTTTTTTGAACGATAGTGTCATGTTCAAATAAACTCCGAGATCTCCGTCCAGTCTTAAACCATTTATGAAATCATCAGGTAGTAATGAGTTTTGGCATTTATAAAAAGAGATAGGGTGACATTTTTCTATATATCAAGGTCAAGCTGATTTTCGATAGACCAGTCATACAGCGCATCAATGTCGCATTGAAGATTCACTAGCAAGATCACGCACGCTTCGCGCGCATCATTTTTATTTGCTATACATATTTCTAATTTTAAATTTTAAATTTGCTAAATAATTAAAAATAACTAATAATTAATAATTTGCTAAATAAGTTTCAACTTCTTATTTTTTAATTAATGCTTATATTAATTCTTATATTTGAATAACGTCACTTTTGCAATTACTTCTATAATTTCAATTATATTATAATTAATTAAAATTTTTAAAGAGAATGCTTATACGAATAAGTCAATTACAAACATTTTATTTCCGTTTCACTTTTCCGTCATCGTTTTTAAAAAGAGGGTAAGATTAAAAATATGAAACACAGATCATTTCATATATAGGTTAGTTTCTCAACCAATCAAATGACACCTTCAGTAAAAAGTTTACGTCTGCTACGACCAATCAAAGACTACTTTTTAACGGACTTAACCAACCGCGAAGGTTTTATTTCGGCTTCACATTTCCGTCATCACTTTTAAGAGAGGATAATATCATTTGCTGAATTAATAGTACAAAAAAGTTTGACATCATCAGCATACAGCAATATATTAGCATTCCTGATCCTATATAACAAGCATATAACAAGGTAATATCAGAAGCACGCGCACTGCACGTAGCTTTGCTGTTGCGCGTTGAAGTTTGTATTATATTATTTATCAGCATTCACTGCATAAAATAATAGTATTAGTTTTGTATTTCATAGCTTACCGGTCGTAGCCTAATGCGTACGCCATGTTGCCAAGTCTAGTTTTCAACTCCGCAAATTAATATTAGGATAACTCCTTTAACTATTATAGAAGAAATTTCATTTCAGAGTAATGTTCAAAAAGTAAATAAATAACTAAAGTTTACCTAAAATCTGAAATACAAATCCATTAAACTTATATACTGTATATACCTATATATATAGAAAATATAATTCCGTCTTAATTCAATGTAAATTAAATTGAAAATGCAGGTATAATCTTGGACATACGCCGCAGACATCACGGTAATATACTAAACTTTTTGATGTTTATTTTGCGACGATTGCCTTGAAAATTATTATGCACATTTCCCCGAGACTTCTGTTCGAATGCACGCACAGCAGACCCCAATGACATGTAGCCATTGCGCCACGACTCGTAAAGGCTGCAGATAAAAATCAGCGAGACACGCAGCAGCCTCACACACTCAGTCATAAACCGTGTCGCCATGTCTAAACTATATATATACGAAAAGATTTCCACATAAAAAACCTCGCTCTCGCGCGAGATCCTTGCATGCACGCGCGCGCAGCGACGTGGAAAAGCGCGCGCACAATACTCCCAAGACGTAAAAGAGCGACAACAATGGCGCGCTACGTAGCGTCGCTTCAATTGCTCTCGCGCGCGCGCCGCGTCGTATCATTAAAGCCATAAAACATTTTTACGCCGCGTCAATTCGCGCTGTAAAATACTTTTGCACGTCGAATCCCTTTGTTTTTGAGCTCTCCGTCCTCCTCCCCCTTCTCTTTCTCCAGCATTCTCTTTCCCGGTATAACAGTCGGGAGCGTTGAAATTTTAATAGCGCGAGATCTGGGCTCACTTTGGGTTTTATGGGGGGGGAGGGTTGGTGAGGAAAGGCGAGGTGAAGCGACGTTCAAATGCGACATTATTTCGCGGCGATTCCGCGAATGATATATGGTGATTGCGTAAACTGGAAATTATCGCGTCTTAACATGAACTAGAGATGCTATCGAGTAATTAGAAATCGTCATACACTTTTAAACCTTTCAAATGTTTCTTAGATATTGGAATTGGTCGAAATAATAGAAATAACTACCTATACCAAGAAAGTCATAATAAAACTGTAAAAAGAATCCTTAAATTTGCTCTTCCTCACGAATACGCGATTTTACCGCAAAGGAGAAATAAGCTCAGCTATAACAATAAGAGAAATTTTATTTCCAAAATTTTCTTAATTCGTCAAAATAAGTTCGCGTGTATACGGTAAAGCTAGTCGTTTGCGAAAATCGACAAACTATCAGAGAGTAACACACCTGGTTGCAACGGAGAGTAAAAAAAAAAGGACAAAGTAAAAAGAGTAAAGGTTAAAAAAGAGAGGTTCGAGCTATAAAGATATGGAGGACGTGACGGGGAGTGTGAGGGTGGCTTGAGCCTTGACTTTAAAGCTCTCTCGGTCGTCTCTTTTTTTGCCGCGTGCTCGTGTCATCGATACATCGCTGTTTCATTGTCAATGAGCGTCTCGCTCACAATAACGTTATAAAGAAAGAATGATAAAGGTGCTGGCATACAAACGATGTATATTGTACCGAAAGCCACGATGAAAAATTGTTTTCGTAGATTATATACACCTACCGTAAAACATTTGTGAATAGTGATAATTTAAATAAATGCAGTAGCATAAACTTGAGGTGGAAAAAACGAATTATAATTAATAGTACCTTCAACCAAATAAATACCGACACTTAATAACGAAATTTCATATTAAATAGCTCATTAACAGTGGATATTTACCTTGAATCTACTGTAATTACAGATAATTCTTCTTACTGTAATTACAGCTTCAAACGGCTACTTTTCGTGTAAATAATTAATGATATTTCGAGCGCCTCTATTAAAGCGATCATAATTAGTAGTAAATTATCTAAATAAAATTAATTGGGATAAAAATGAATGCAAACATTGAAATGTTATTCGAGTAACAAGTATGCAATTAAGTTATTATTTCATGATTTCTAATAATTGCATATACCTGCGTGTCTCCTTCAATCAATTAAGCTGAAATTACTGTACTGAAATGTTGTCGAGTATAATTGTATTGAATTTTCACGCGCTTATTTTTAAATAATTTCTGCAATATTTGCTCATATATAACAAAAAGTGAAACGCCACAAGTATATGTCATTTCATTTCATCGAACAAATACTATCAAAATAAAGCGAGCCCCCGACATCCGTTAAATGCGACAAAGCAGAGGCGGGAGACGCGCTGGTGGGAAAAGCTAAAAATTAGGGTCGAAATAAGAGGATCGCCAGCCACAGATAAGAGACGGGAGCGAGAAGGCATCAAGGCGGACGGCAGGAGGGAGGAGGAGGGGGGGGGGGGAAGCATCGCTGTCGACGGCGGAAAGAAGTCGCATCTCGCGCGGGGATGGGAAGGCAGGGGCGTCTTTTATCGCCGCCATAAAGGCTTTACAACAATCTCATTCCCCCCCGTTCCCGCCCAAGCAAACTCTCCTCTCGCGCGCGCGCGTTATTTCGAGCGCACACTTATTATACGGGTCGGGAAGGGCGATGCGCGCGTCTTTATCGCGGCCTCGTCTCGTGTTTCGCGAAATCTCGTAAACGCCGATTAATTTGCGGAAGAGCAGAGCGCGAGAGAGGCGGCAGCGGATCGCGTCGCGCGAATTCAAATTAATCATCACGACGGCGATGAGATTTGGGCGGGCGGGGGGATGATGGTTTCTCGCGTCGTGGGTGTTATAAAGCGAGGTGGCGGACAGTTGTCGATTAAAAAAATTCATTGCTGACGGGCAGGAAAGATGAGTCAGCACGTGGCAGTAGCTTATCGATTTACCGGCGAGCCTATATAGTGATAGAAGTAAAGTATATGTGCGGCGCGTGTTGAAAATTTGAGAATACGGTTGTTGCTTAAGGATACACTGATCTGATGCGCTGTGCTTTATTGATTCGTATGATTATATAATCATGAATATTCACGAAAGATACAACTTCTTATCGGTGATTTCGTAATAAAGTGAAAGAGGGGAAAGTATTACAAGTTCGATAGAGTTTTATATATAATTCATCACGGGGATTTTCATTTTGACAATACATAATTCTTTAAGCGGTACCAATTCTCTTCAGAAATTTTTACCAAGAGCTAGAAAAAATGTTAGTATAAAATATGAAAATTCTCGCATTATTTCAAGTAGCAAGAGAATATACTTTCCGTATTATACGTCTTTTCACCGAAAAAAAAAGTTTGTTACCTTCATTTTACAATTCAGGATCGTCAAAAACAGAACAAAGCATCATGCACTCGCGCAGAAAGAAATAGCGTAGAGGACAATGAATTCGAGCCAAAAACAGAACAGCCTGCGTCTCTATAAAAAATTCATATCCCAAAAACTACCAACCCCGGTCTGTCTGGCCGTGTATATATATACATATGGTCATACATTCCTCATCCACCATAGCGCTTATACCAGAACTAAGACATGCAGCATCACTGTTGCAATGCTTAACCGTCGAGTTAACAGGTCAACGGGTAGTGTTTTCAGATCTATCTCTCCCATACGAGACAGTAGTATAGGCAAAGTGCGGAAATAAATAAAAATCGTATAGACTTGATTTATTAATTGCTCCTCGCTTCCGTCGTGCTATCGTTATACGCGCAACGAACAGCGACACAAGTATGATATCACAGACCAAACACTTATAGAATTGTTATGATGAAAAAAGCACGAGCGATAAGAATTTGCAATCGGCATGCAATTCACTCAAAAAAGTCTGTCCGTGTCATCGCGATACAGAAGATGCTTTGATAAGGATAATAGAGAGCCCAAACTTTTGCCTCCGATGGTCACTTTACAACTATACCTATATAGAGCATCTGCGTTTACGCGCCAGAGATAGCAACCGCGTTTACGAATGATGCATACGGCAGATGAGCTTCAAATTCGTCGAGAGCTTCTATACCCCCTCTCTCTCTCTCTCTCTCTCTCTCTCTCTCTCTCTCTCTCTCTCTCTCTCTCTCTCTCTCTCTCTCTCTCTCTCTCTCTCTTTGTATTTCTCTCTGTCG
>JAPYZP010014594.1:0-10109 GCA_030522985.1 Torymus sinensis
TTTATTAACTTTTACAAAGTTGTGAAAAATAGTAATCTGCGTATAAACCTATTTTCTCCCCAATAAAAAAAAAACAAACAGTTTATACTTAAAAAGACAAATACTGAAATTTCATTATGTATTTCACACCAGGCCGTCCAAAACAAACTTGCCTACAAACTCAAAATAATTGACACAATTGACTCTCGAGCACGATTGGCCATCGCCCCATCAATTCTGCGCCCCAACAAAACCGCTTCTCACCCACTCGCTACCCCCGCCCGATCCCCCGCCCCCCCATAAAATCCCGGCATAATCCCCTTCCCCCCCCCCCCCTCTCGCTCTCTCCATCCTTCCTCTTCCGAAAACAAACGCACCAGCCGTATATACACCCGGTGAAAAACGCGCGCGCGCCATAAAATCAATTAGAAACGAGAGCAGCAGCAGCAGCAGCAGTAGCGTGGGCCGCTCTCCTCTGCGATCAGATAGCCCCGCGGTTCATCAATGTCGCTAAAGAGCGCGCGTGACGCCGGCCCATCCAACCACTCGCACCCGCACGCGGGCAATTGTAATACGTAATTACTTCGGACGCGGCGAGCGCGCGCGTGCGCACGGAAGCTATCGCGCGTAATTACCGCGTCACGGCAATCGCACGCCGCCTACACGCGGAAGGGGAAAATAAATAAACGTGCGTGCGTGTCGATTTTTCTTTCTCTTTCTCTCTCATTCTCTCTCTCGTTTCTTTTTTATTTGTCGTCGTTGCTTTGGAGTGCCGGGGAGAGATAATGCGAGAGGAGTTCGTGCGCGCGAGGTGTCGCTTCGTGTTTTATAAGCGCGGGCGCGCATGCACGTTGTTTGCGGAAGAGAAGAGAGAGTATCGTTGGGAAATGTGTCGATGCATCGGCTCGCTCGCCTGCATGCGACTGCAAACGGTGCACCGTGCGATGTGTGTTGTGTGGACTGGTGATATGGAATAAGCGGAAAAGTGCATCGTTAGCCGCTGCTGAATGTTTCTTATAAGCCTTTATTTATTGAAGGTACTTTTTTTTCCCCTGCAAATTGCATGTTATTTGAGCATTATTTAGAGGTTAATTTTTCGCGTTATTTGAAGAAATTCCAGAAATTCGCATTGCTTTTTATCGGGAAAAAACTGTTTGCTAATGATTTAGCGATTATTCGGGATAAAAAAAAAACAGAAATTCTTCAGGAAATAAATAATAATCAATGCTTCAATATTTTGATTGTCAGTTACAAATTGAATGAATGGAAAACAACTCGATGCTAACATCTTTTTTTCTTTTTTTTTTTCATCAATATTTTTTTATTAAAAGCGTACGTTTCCCGACTGACGGATGCGTCAAATTTTTTCAAGCATTTCGTATTCATGTAATAAGCGAGGTTGTTAATTCTGTCCTGTCACGCAAAAAACGTTACAATTAACATTTATTTTTAAATATGAAACGCGTTTTAAAATTCCATTTACATATCAAATAAACCTTTAATACGGCTTTTTTAAAATAATCCATTCTTCTGATTCCGGAGCTAAAAAGCCTTTCAACATTCATGGGATTATGCTCTTAAAAGTGTAGATTTTATGGTGTTTTATTGGCTATGACTATTTTTTTTTTTAATTTGATTTTTCGAGAAATTTTTATTTATTGTAAACAAATATAATATGTAGGTAAAAAAAAGATTAAGTTGTTGCTTTTAATTTGTGGTATTATAATAACTACATTACAGTTACATTAATCATAAATTTAATCTAAAATTCAATAAACATGATACACTTTATAAAACATATAATGAATGGTTTTATAAGTACATTTCTCTCAATTTATAAAGAAAGGGCTTCTTAGCCCGTCTAAATCTGAAATAAATAAATAAATAAATGTAAGAAAACGATTATTGTCATGAAAAATGACAGACTTAAATAAAAAGATAACATGAAATATTATAAAACACACAAAAAAAATTAGACGTATCAAAAAAATTTAATTTAAGAGAAAATAAAATATAAAATACTTATCATACATCTCAGTGCGAAAACATATTTTATTCGCGATATTAGACATTTACATATATTTACTATAAAATACTAAAATTAATTAATGTAATTTGAAACGTTTCTACCTACAACTAATTAAATTTCCACAATAATTTAACTTTTTTCATTACACATCTCCACAACAATCACGCAGTATCACATACCAAATTCCAACTCTTTTGTGAACCGCAACCCACCTTTCAAAATCAAAATTTACCTGGAAAACTAAACCGCCACATCGCAAAAAAAAACCCATTCACCCTGGGATCCCACCCAGGCCCGGCAGCTCAGCAACTAAGTACAACGTTCCTGCGACTCGCCCGCGGGCGCGCGTGAGCACAGCCACGACCCGCGGCTTACGCTCGTCTATCTCTCGAACAAGCGCTGTTCATATCGCGACGCTTCGGCACGTATACGTGCGCGCATGAATATCTGTACGACCGAGGAGGGAGAGAGAAAAAGCGCGAATTCAAAACAGGGTATTATTACGCGGCCGCGGGCTGGGAGAGCGAGAAAGCAACGCGGTTTCGAATTTCATGAAAAATGAGGCGGGAATTTGGATTTTCGTGAGACAGCAGAGGGCGTTTAAAGTAAAATGGTTCGCGTGGAGTCGTGATGGCAGAATGAATCTTATGGGGAATTTTTCTTAGAAAATGTAAGGTAATACTGTTTTAAATATGTGGAAAGATTTGTATAAAATAAGGTAACAAAATTTAATTTTTAGTTTTTTTTTATGAAATTTCTCAATTATTAATCAACGCTTTTGAAGAAAAAATGAGATTGAAAGTAAAGGCAAATAACGTACAGAGTTTGATTAACCGAGTTGGATTACATGATCAAGTAAGTAGCTCGGTTACAAAAATAATATAGAGCGCAAAAATCGCACGCTTTAAATAGTGGCCGAGCTAATAGGATTTCTTGTATACTTTTTTAATTCATTTATTTTTCCGAAAAAGAAAAATTGATTTCAACGATAAAAAATTAATTAATTTTCCAATCAGAATTTAAATGCACAATTTTCTCAGGTCTTGTTTTAATGAAAGCCATAAAAATGCCATAAAATATGTATATATACGTGTCCATGCATTCATTTTGCGCGCCTATAACGAGCGCCTGTAATTCGAACAATGACCGACTGACGACGGGCAAGAAATCGTACGAGTGACAGACGTAACGCCTTTTTTCCACGTCCAATCAACGCTGGAAAATGTATAGATAGCCTGCGATGGTGTAGCTCCAGTCGGAAGAAAAAAAAACAAAAACAACAACGTTCGATCTACAATGAGGGGTAGTGGCCGAGGGCCGCGAGATACCTGCGGGCGCAAAGTACTAAAAAGACGAGAGAGAACGAGAAAGAGAGAGAGTAAATAGAGGTGGGAACAATAATACACGGCGTCACCTTCAAAGTTAATTAGTTCAAGACTGCGCGTAAACACGCCATTGTACGTAAAATTACTTATTATGCGAGTTTATATATTCGAAGAAAAGGAGTTTATGATTAAATATTCATGACATGCCCCCCGCCCCCGGAATTAATTTTGTTTATTAATTGTTTATTAATGTCGCTGAACAACGAAAGTTTCGTTCGATGCCACTCCGGCGCGGCGGCATCGCACGGTATTTCTTGTTGCTCCGAAGAGGAATTGTTCTCGAAAAAGCAGATGACGTTTGTTTTGTTCTTAAAATGGATTTTAATAAATTTTTTGCTGATGTTTCCTAGAATTTGGTATACTAAGGAAAATTAGGGCAACTAATTAACCTACTTCAGAAAGTGATTTTTAGAAGAATTTTTATAATCTTTTCAGCTGGATTTTATAGTACGGTTTAGTTCTTCTTTATAAAAGTATTTTTACTCTATTAACTTGTTAACGGCAGACATTTTATAGTTGTTATTAAATTATTGCATAATATAATTATATTTTATAATGCAATTGAAATACTTCAAATTTTTCACATACAATTTATGACTAAATAATTAAACCACGCAAACTTATTCATTTTAAAATAAAAATTGTTTAATCGATCGTATTTTGAGTTAATTTAATATTTTTTTATTATAGAAACAAATAAGGAACACAATCGATTTTTCATTAAAACTTGAATAAATGAAGGAAACTATATCATCACCAAATGATTAAACAAATTTTAAAAATATAAAAAATGAATAAACTCTAACTTTAAAGTTCTCCTAAAACCACTCAAGCCACCAGCATTCGATAACATCATTAATATATGAACTTCTAATATCTTTCACCCCCACCTACCTCTCACTCCACAACAACGAGCCACCACCGTGCAATCAAAATCATTTATTATTCCATCAACAAATACAAAACCTCTCAATCTCTCACCCCACCTCAACCCAATCAACCCCGCCCAGCTCATAAACAATTCCAAATCTAAAACAATCTGCAATCAATCGAAAACCCCCACACCAAGTCTTCTCTCTCTCTCTCTTCCTCTTTTCCTCCTCCGCATTCCCTCTCACCCACCCAACCACACATTGCGCGCAGAGCACACGCTAGCGCTCGCTCGCGCGCCTTATCGCGGAGTAATATCGCCGGTAGCGCGCGCGCTACCACCGCCAGCGGCAGTTCGCTCCACATTTTCGCCAGCTCGGAATTGCATAAGATTGAGCGATAGCTCGCACGAGAGAGCGCGTGCTAACCTCCCCCCACGACAGAGAGAGAGAGAGAGAGAGAGAGAGAGGGCGTTAACGATCGAGGGAGGGAGAGACAGACGGCAGCGAGGAGGATTCGCGAGCGCTCGATCGAGGTATAGGTGGTAAGTGTGCGGTTGCGAGCCTGTACGCGGTGTGTATGAGTGTTGCGGGGTTAGAGGATGGGAGATGGTTGCCAGGTTTATACCGAAGTGAGATTTTTTTAGAGAGAGGTTAATGGGTGATAGGGTGGTTTAGTGGAGTGGAGCTTGTATTGATGCGGAGTTGATTTTTTAATAAAAGCTCAAGCTACGTAATGTTTTTTCTTATTGTAAGAAAATTTCACTATTTTTCAATGTGCTACTTTAGTTTAATGAGTAGTTGCTCTTATTTGCTTGTGTATGTAGCAATTCTTGGATAATTGATTTTTCGTTAGAAGTACCCCATACACGTGTTGTATTCTTCATAAGATTGTGTTACCCACCTATATTAAAAATTGATCAAAGTAAGAGTTCGATAAGAACGTAATTAACGTTACAAATTTATATACCCTATAAAAGATTGACCGTAATCGCTCGACATATCAACAAATATTTACATACGTCTTTATTCTTCTCTTTCCGCCTCTTTATTCTCCCTCCAACAACACAAACATCACTAAACATCACCTACCAACTCACTCACTAAATTTCATACAAAACGCATCCCAACCCCTTAAAAACTAATCACCCCGGCTTAAAAACCCACCCTTGCACCTCATTCCGTAACCCGTCCCTCTCTCTCTCTTTCTCTCTCTCTCTCTCTCTCTCTCNNNNTCTCTCTCTCTCTCTCTCGATTTTCATCGAGTTATCGCCCTCATACACCCGTGCACACAGACCTGCAGACACGTAACGCCCTCAGAGACAGGAGGAGCGCCGCCGGTGGTGCATCGCGTGCCACGTACCATTCGCCGGCGTATTGCGAGCTTGTCCCTCTCCCTCTCCCTCTCCCTCTCTCGCTCTCTCTCACTCTCTCTCACTCCTTGTAAACGCCGGCCGTGACATCGCGCTCGCCTTCTTCTTCTTATCTCGCGCGGTAATGGGCTCTAAAGAGCCGGCGGATCCTGAGCCGAATTAATTACCGCACGCACACACACACACACATACACTGTGAGGAGAGTCTGTATTATGTAGGCGCGCTTCTTTTTATTAAAATAGGAGGGGAGGATGGGATTTTACGAGGGGTTTTGAAAATTTCAGACGGGTCGGGGGGCACAGTTGATTAAAATTCGAGTGGGGTGTAAGGTTTTCGGGGTAGGGAGTGGGAGTTTATGAATGGTCTTTGTGCGTGGGATGTCGGGGGAAGCTATTTTAATGGATCACCGGGTTTTATTGTTAATCAGGTTGGCTACGGGGTGCTGTGTCTCTCTGATTTCGAGCTAAGTGGGGTATTCAATTTTTATAAGGGGCTGTCCTGCTAAAGGGGTTTTGATTTGAATTAATGACATTAAAATCTTAAAAAGCTATACAATGGAAAATTATTCTCTATAGGTAAAATTCACTTTATATAGGTCATCTATATTTTTACACGCCGCTTCGTTTCATAAGATCGACGTTATTCTTTCTGAATTCTCGTAGCCATTGACGTCATACATACTTAACATCGTGAGTTTGTTCTGATAACATTTTTCCTATACCAGAAGACATATCGCTATATTTTAAACTCCGAAAACGTTTAGATAGTACCTATACCATTAGTATGGACATATTTATGATGAAAATACAGCCCGAACGATATTGCCTTTAACCACTTGCTACACGGGTATCTCAACATTCCAGATATACCAAAATTCATCCTATACGTTCCGTATCAATAAATATTCAAGCACCATCGAAATTTTCAAAAACCCTCGTACCTCCAGCACCTCAAAAAACCCCAATAATCGATACTCGCCCACCTACTCCCGTACACACGAGCTCCTTAAACGCGCCCTCCTCAAAACTGCTCATTACCAGCGTTCACCAAAACCCAGCGCGCCTTCTCTTCCTCCACTATTACTGCACAACTCGCCGCGCAAAACGACCTCATTAAACTCGTCGTATAGCCAGCTTCCTCGGCCTCGCGCGATAATTAAAGCCGACCCCGCGTATCGTCCGAAAACTAATCCATCGAAGGGGATTATTAGCGGCGGGTAATTAGCGGCGGCCCGGCATTATGTACTGGATTTCTGCCACCGCCGCGGGGGATTTATGCGCGCAAGGTCGACCGCCGGAATCCTGCGGCGTCGCGTGTGTTGCAGCAGCAAAAGCAGCGGCGGCGGCGGTGTTACAGTAGCCTTTGAGGAGATTTACTTTGGAAGCGGGATGGTGTAGGGTTGTGCCGGTGGAGCTTGATGATCAGCGGACGGCGATCGCGGAGGTGGTGTTTAATTTCCGGGAATGCGAGGTGCTCTTGTGTTTTGCGAGGAAGGGGTGGAAGGGAGGCGGTGGGTGCTGAAGTGACCGGAGAGAATCCGATGGTGGGCAATTATTGGGCGCGCGCGCGCGCGAGGATTGTTGGGGGCTGGGATTAGTCGATACGAGGGTTGTAATGACGCGTGCGGGAGGTCTAGTGGAAATTGGGCTCTGACTTGTCAAAATTGTTTTATAAATGGTAGATAATGTGATTTTGAGAAAAAAGTCTGAGAGTTTATTATTGTTTTACTAACTGCAGAATATGATCATTTTCAGTTTCTGTTAAAACATGTTTTTAGATTTGTAAAGAAAATGATGTCTATCTAAAAAGTAGGTTATGCCAATGTAACGAAGACAGCGTGATATTTCCAGTATTGATTTATTTTAAAAATATAGCTCGATTATTTTACCGGACGACAAAAGGATATAACTGTAATGCACTTTACATGATCCAAGATATTTGATATCATAATCGGAATACGTTCATCATATTCTGAATATAAATCAGTTCTTTCAGGGCTCTACATATTACATTTTACAAGTTAAAAAAGAATTTTGTTAAAAATTTTGTCAGAATTTTCGAAACGTCGTTTTAAGATTATCGAAAGATTACAATAAAATATTCGATAAATTTTAATGCTTAATTAATTGTTAAATCTTTATGTTTATAATTGAAATTTCTGAATCTATTTTATATACTTTAATTGTAAAAAAACCAAACATAATCTTAACAACGCAAATACCTCAGCCCGTCTTCAAACTCGCAATAATATTTCCACGCAACCCCTAGCCATGTTTTCCCAAACGCGTTATACTACTCCTTCGCCTCCTCCCCCCTCGCCTTCTGCTCCATCGCGTGGCGACCGCGTGACGAAAAGCCAATTAAAATATTAATTGCCCGCTTGCGCTCGCTCGTTCGCGCATTCCCTTTGTCTCGGCGAATATAATGACGTCGTCCTTTGCGCCAAACGTCGCACGTGTATCGACGCGCGAGCGAGAGGAAAAATTGGACTTTTGTTCGGCGGTGCCGGAGTGAAAATTTAAAAACTGGGTTAACTAGCGCATGATTTTTTCAGCCCGAGCCGTACCCCCCGTGCCTGCGCTGGTTTAATTGTTTTAGGTTGAAGGTTGACCAGTTAACAAAGGACTGATTCAATTATTTGTTTTTTCAGCTGGAGATTTTTTAGTAAGTTGGTTATGCAACATGAAAAATTCCTAGGGGGGAGTAATTAATTTAGGGTCTTAATTGGTAGCGCGGAGGGCGCCTTTATCGACGCTGCGAGGAGTGAGCGCAGCGTTTTCGATACGGTTATTGATTTTGCGCCTGTCAGGGGTTTACGATAAAAATACAAGTGGCCCCTTCGGTTCTCAATTATTAATTTAATTTGATTTAGCCGAATGATTGGCATGAATTGGATGACGAAGTCTCGTATTATTTATGGGACTGGACAAATATATCTCGATCAATAAGTTTTCTACGGAGTCTGAATCAACTTTTACTGACACTGATTATGGTATGGAAATTATATGCTTATTGCGTTTTTATAATTCTTTTGAACATTATTAAATATTGGGTTTTTATAATTATAATATTGATGAAAAAACGTAGTTTGTAAAATAATTATTTTTATGTAAAGCTAACTTTTTGTGAATTTCGTCATCTGAGATAAGAGTTAAATGGCACAGTGTAGAACAAAGTACATATAGTTTCAACCATTGTGACTATTTCACGATCCAACAACGCATCACAGCCGCAAAAATTCAAATCAAAACTGCACCTACCACCATCATCTCGCCAACAAATCCCACCTACAAACACAACGCATTACACATGCGCCCCTCGCGCGCGCGCATCACGAACTTTCCATGCCCCCTGCGTTCCCTTACACGCCGTAAAAGTCATCCCCGCGCGCGTCGTATAATAAAAACCCCTACTGCGCCTGTAACATAATGCGCGCCGGTGCGAATCCGCGAAAACAAGCGAGCATAACAAGCAGCAGTGCGGCGGCAGTAGCAGCAGCAGCAGCGACTTTAATCAACCCTCGCGAAAGTTCGCCGGGGCTCTTTGAGTGCCTGCGCTATGAAAACTAATAACGCCGGCGGTAAAAGCCGCACAAAGAGAGAGAAAGAGTGGGATAGAATAAAAAGCCATATAGTGGTGGAAAGGAAAAAAGAAAGAAAGAATGGGTGGATGCGGATGAGGCACGCGGCGTGTGCGAACGATTGACTGGCGGGCGGATACGCGCGTGTGACAGCCGGTGGATCGAATGTTTTCTTCCTTCTCTCTGCTTTTTTTTTTGACGTGAGAGCTGGTTTTCCTCCTCTCATAACTGGGTATGATGACGCGGGCGGGCATGAGGGGGCGGTGGTAATGTGGTTATAGAGGGGTCGTTTGGGGGAATGCAATATTTAGTGGTTGACGGAATATGTGAGGATACGCCGACGTGCTCATTTTGACAATAGGTGGGCGTTAGTAAGCAGTTCATTTACGTGCTTGTACTAAGTAAAAGATTTTTTTTGGCTTATCAAGAGGATAACATATTAACGCTTGTTTCTTATTTTGTGAAGAAACATTTGATCAAAACTATATAAATTTCTATATTTGCTTAATCATGACTACTACGAATTTCGCAGTATTTCTTTTCCTTATATATTATATAAATCTACAAGAATAGACATAAATTTGAAAATCCACAAAACTGTATTTATACTTCAATCTCACGCTATCTTGAAATCCCGAAGAATTCATTAACAATCCAAACTTTTCCCAGAAATCATCTCTCCGATCAACCGATAAAACGCCGCGCGCATACATCAATTACGATGGCCGACAGCCTGACAAACTTCTGCCGCTCTGCGAAATTTGCCAAGACTCGTCGCGATAACAAGGCGGAAAATTCGCGCTCAGGAAACTCCTCCGCGCTAAAAAAAAAAAAAGAAAGGAGAAAAAGAACGCCTGCTCCTCGAGAACAAGGACGAAACGAAGCGGAAAAAA
>JAPYZP010014597.1:0-10129 GCA_030522985.1 Torymus sinensis
GAGAGAGAGAGAGAGAGTGAGAAAGAAGAGCGAGTCGCTCTCCCGATCCCAGAGCGGCTTGAATGAAGCGTATCATGCGCCCCTGCGCGCCCGCGCGCACGAGAGAGAAAGAGAGATAGAGGGAGACGTCTCGAGGGACGTTTCGCTAGATTAGGGACCCCCGGCTTGTGTGTGTGTCTCTCGTTTTTCCCGCTACTGCTTCTGCTGATGTTGCTGCTTATGAAGCCGCTCATGGAAAACACTTGTAACTCGGACCGGAGCGAGAGAGAAAGAGAGAATAGTTGTAGCTCGGGGGTTGTAAGCTGCTAATGCCGCCGCACCGACATGTTTATAGTCTCGAATTAATTTGCTCAATCCGATCATCCCACCTCGCCCTTCCCTGCGCCCGTTCACTTGGGCCAGCTTTATCAACTTCAACATGAAAATTGATATCCATTTGAATGACTTTGATGATGTACATTTACGTGCAATTTTTAAATTAAAAAATATAGTTGCGGTTTTACGATGCACTTATAAGTAATTCATATATTCAACACATGTCTTTAGAATTATCGGATTAAGTCTCTAGATGGAATATTCAAATTGCAACTACAGTTTTTTAGATTTAATGTTTACCAAGTTATAAAAGCATTTTCCCTTGGTGCACAAATGACGAAATTGCACTTTTCTCGAAAGCGTGGGCATCTAAATATGGCCAGCAGCAATTCTCGGAAACTGAAGAGCATTAAAAATGAATTTCGGACGGGCCCGCAAGCCCCGAAAAACATAATTCGGCCGAAAACTCGGCAAACGCGCGCACTAAAGTACGTGGTTAACTGCGCGCAGCACTCCGAGCATTAGATACCGCTCGGGCCTGCAAAATGTGGCCATGACAAAGTGGAAAGTGGGCGGAGCGCGAGTTAGCCGGCAGAATAAAGAGAGAGAGAGAGAGAGAGAGAGAGAGAGAGAGAGAGTACGAGAGAGCCAGAGAGAATTGAAACGAATTTTCAATTACCCGCCACAAAGCCGTTATTCCCGGTTTAAAATGTCTTGCAGTGGCGGTGTGTATAGTGGCGCGGGGCGCACAGTAGCAGAAGAGGAGTAGAAGGAGAGAGAGAGATAGAGAGAGCGGACTGAAAGAGATTTCCAAATTAAATTTCGGGATTAGTGCCCAGACTTAATACGGACAAGTGGCGGCGCAAGACGTCCCGCGGGAGTGCTACACGAGCGCGCAGCGAGCGAGCGAGCGAGCGCCGCCCGGCGTAGTGGCTTTCTTTTTATTTCTTTCGCCACCCTCGAGCTCTGTCTCGCTCTTTTGCTTTTTATTGCGTTTCGCTTTTCGGCAGCAGCCGTCGCCACGTTTATTTTCGTCCTCTATGGTTTTCCGAAATGAGATTTGCAAATTTCAAGATTAAATCGTACGTCTAAGCGGGGATAGAGGTAGATGACAAAATACTTTGCCAATTACATTAGTCCGAGTCTTGATTAATTTACTCGACTACTTCAATTCTTGTACGAGAAATTTTTAAAATAAAACTGCAATTCGTTATATGTCATATTAGGTAAAAAGTAACTAAATTAATCCCCATTTAATTCCTCTCTAAAAATCTCACTCATGGAGACTCTTGCTTCTTCTCTCTTCAATTTTCTATACTTATTTTTTCATTTGTTTCTCCACACTTTTTTCACATCTCTCTCTCTCTCTCTCTCTCTCTCTCTCTCATTCGTTATTTCTCCCTCTTCCTGCAACTCCCGCTCTCTCCTCCTATCCTAGCCATTCGCGCGCGCTCTCCCTCTCTCGTTTTCTCTCGCATCCCTATCCACCTCTTTCTCTCTCCCTTTCTCGCTCTCTTTTCTCTTTCCCTCGTTTTCTCGCGCGTGGGTGTCTGGTCTCGCGGAACGACATAGAGACGATTCCTCGCGCGTGACGACGTGACGATGGGACCACGCACACACACACACACACACACACACACACCCTCGACTCGACGTGTGTTAACACTTTGCGCGATTCCATTTGCACGGCGTAAATTCGCCACACGCCATTCCGACAAGCCACGCTCGGTGTGTATGTGTTATATGTCGATGTGCGCACGTGCGAGTGTGTTGCGTGGGAGGAGAAAGAGAGAAGTGAGATCCTTTAGTTCTATCTATCCTCTGTGCAAGGTTATGCGCGCCCCATAATACTTGTTAGAATATCCAAAATTCAAATGTACAGATCAGCTCATAAAAAAAACGTCGTGCAAGATGTAATTTATATAATATAATTTTCATATATTTGGGTTCTATTGAAAATTAGATCTTTGCTGCTGTAAAATTTATCTCTGCAATACTAGTATAGCACTTAATTATTATGTAATAATAGCAACAAGATTTAACAAGAATATCAATGACATTTAATGTCGGCATAATCTATGTTTATACTACTTACTAACTTTACTTTGCATTATTTTTTTTTTACATTTTTCCAATTTCATGAGTTTCTTACAAGCTAATTTTCGGAAAATTCATACACTCCCCCTCGGTAATTTATCTTTGACTTTTGTGTGTCATGATATAATATAGGCGTCGTACAGGAGCAATAATTAAGCCAGAGTGAAGATACAAGCCAGCGATATAGAGTGAAGCAACGACGAGGCAGGAAAAATCATTGTCGAAGCTATCCGCCTCTTCTGACGCGCTCGCGCACGCGGGCAGCAGCCTCATTAGGGTAATACAGAATCGATTACCTCGCTCGCTTGATTATCGCTTCTGGCAAGCCTCTCTCAGCCTGCACCCCCGTCCCTATATATAGCTCTTTCCGTCGGCCGCCACGTCGCCGCGCTGCCGCGAATTCCTACCATTCGAACTCCCGACATCTAACCGGGGGATATTCGAGCGCGGATTAGAATATCAATTATCCTCTGGTCTTCGTCCTCGAGGCAACGAGATAGTCGAGGACGGCGTTCTCCTCCTATCCTCTATACGCGCGTGTGTACCCTCTCACACATACAAAAGTCCACACGTACAGGCATATATAACAGCCGCGGGGCTCGAGACCTTAACAGCTACTAAAGTAAAGGCGCACTCTCTCGTTCGCGCACACGGCTGCGCAAAACACGAGTGGCGGGGGTTACTTTGAGGGCCGCCATTGGCCATCCGGGCTCTCCTTTATTGCCGGTTGCCTGGTAACCAGCCCAGACCCCACCGCGACGCGCGTTCCTACCTATATATACCTACATACACATTCGCTCGCTCCTTCTCGCTCTAAAGTACTCCGTTTCTCTCTCTCTCTCTCTCTCTCTCTCTCTCCCTCTCGCTCGCGCCAGAGCTAACCACCACACCCTCTCCCGTGTGCATACGCCGAGCATCCGCGCGTCTCTCCCCTTTTTTGCCTCCCTCGCCTCGCGTGTATGTGTGCCTCTGTGTGCGAGAGTAGCTCCGTGTTGGATTTCGAGGCATATATATTCAGTCGCTGACTCGATTTCACGTCTCTCTCTCTCTCTCTCTCTCTCTCTCCTCTGCCTGGGCTTCTTAGCGAACCGTCTGTGTCAGTGTGTGCCATGCTTCTCGTTTACGTTTTGACGTTTTCTATCTGTTTAGCTCACTTTCTTTCTCAATTTGAGCCTCTCTTTCACTTTTTCTCACTCTTGTTTTACTTGCGCGCGCGCGCGCTCAGCTTTTTTCAGGCAAGCACTTTTTTAAACTAATTACGCCTCGCGAAAGTAGTTTTAGGGCTAAGCGACACATGCTTATCATATAATTATCCAATTTTAGTCATTTAAGCTGTCACCTTTATACTTAACTTCAAGTAAATATTATTTCACCTTACATTAACATTATTTTGAAGTCACTTATTCTTAAAAATGTAAAGTTATTGTTGATCATTATCATAATTGACCGCGAAAGCTTTATTGAACGAGCTATATTTATCGCTTTTAGAGCAAAAAATAAAAATAAATAAATAAATGTCAATTGCAATTATTTGGGTAAATTAAAATATTAAGAACTTCTTCAAACTGGTTATGGCATTATTTATCTGCTTATTTAAAATTCAGAATATCCAATACTAGTTAGAAAAGGGTTGGGCTCTCAACTTACTGATTTAGCACAATTTTCGTTACATGACAGTTGAGAAACTAAAATTGACTAAATAACACGCTAAAATTTGCAGCGTGGATTTCGCATTCATTCTAGTAGATTTTCGTAGTATTTAATTATTGTAAGTGGAGGAGGACACGAAAAAAGTCGGTATCTGGGCTGGAAATTCAACCTGGGCCCTTCCGTTTTCACGACAGATGATACTCTCTGAGCTGAGCTACAGATGTCTTTATCATACATCTGATATCGAGTCGTTTTTATATCGCAAGTACAACCGAACCCCAGAAAAGTCGAAGAAGGCAAACCTCAGTTTAATTATAGATATGTTCTTTAGACTAAATTATCACACTATTTTCAAATAAATATTGATATATTGTATTGAAACGTCATTTTCTATAATAAAACCAGAATTTAGTGCAATTTTAAGATTCAAAATAATAATAAATGAAGTGAAAAAGTAATAAATGATTGTTTTCACAATTTTGTTGAATTAAATGTCGTTATATGGACCCAGTAAACTCCTATATATTCTATTTGTTATCTCTTAATATTTTATTGAAGACAAGAGTTCATTTCAACTTTTGTTGGAAACACTTAACCCTGAATAAACAATTTGCTAGACCTCTTTCTCTTTCTTATCCCGTCATACAACGTTCCGTCATCCTCCTCTGACGCACGGCCCTCTTTCTCCACACTTTTCTCGCGTGGTGAAAATTCGCAGCCAAGCCCTGGAAAAATTCAGGGACACACTCCAACTGATTGGAAAGCGCAAGTCAGGTGTACGGGGCTATATTCATGTTAACGCTTACGCAGTCAAATACACACTTCTTCGCGCCGCGGTGCGAAGCTTGTCTACAAAGGCGAAATTGGACTATTTTCACGAGATGCGTATCGCTATTGACGGGAAAATCATCCAATTTGCCGATCAACGGACCTTATTTTTCTATATTATATGGGAGCGTTATTCCAATAACGATGCAATAACCTATGCCCACATCGTTTTTGGGTCATCTGTCATTATTCTGCAATTTTCTTGATTTTTCTAAAAAAGAAAAAAGCAACAACTGAAATTCAATTGAGACTTAATCAATAACTGAAACAATACTTGATGACAATAATTATACTTACAAAAACTAACCCTCTGTAAAAACGAAAACCTGATGAGATCCTTTGCGACACAGGGTAATGAATGCGACTAGTAAATAACAGTGGGTACAATATTATGAGAAAATACGGTAAGGTAATAGAGAAAAAAGAACAAACCACAAAAAGAGAGCGTAAAAGGACAGCAAGAAATTGATCGGGAGCGGGGAGTATAAAAATTCTCCTTTGCCGGGTGCGGAGCACTCGTTCACGATGTAGAGATAGAACGAGAACGAGACGACGGGCTCTCGAAAGGAGGAAGCGAAGACGAGAAAGGGGAGAGAGAGAGAGGCAGAGAGAGACGCCACCTTAAGTAGGAAAGCAGCGCACAAGCGCGTGGTTTGAGAAGGGTCGTTTTAAAAACAATGTTCAACCGCGAGTCGACCGGTCGGCGCCATATGGCCGATTTCTCTCCGTCTCGTCTCTTTCTCACTTGGGAATTTTCTTGCCGCCTTCGGATCTCCACCCCTAAAGGAAAGGAGGAGAATAAAAAAAGAAAATAGAGGATCAAAAGATTTGACGAGTCAGCGTGCAAGCTGCGTAATATGTTGACTTCTCACCGCGAATATAGCCTGCGCGTTCTATGGAAATCCCGTGAAATTTTAATACTCTCGCGCCCCGCTCGCTGTAAATATAAGAGGCCGTCTTTGTTGTTATTTTCGCCATCTGTTTGTGTAGTATGAATATTTTTTCCGATCTCTATATGATACGTATATAGTACTATTTTTAAAACGTAATTGCAATGTACATTTTGTATTTCATAAATTGCAATTAAGACTGTTTATCTGTAGATTTTTCATTCGAGCATAATTAAATAAATGATATTAGTAATGGTAACTTTAAGTATGGGTTTAATTTTTATTGCATTTTAAACAATTGTTATATTCAGAAACCAATGTATTAAATACATTACCCAATTCTTTCCAAATTTTAGATATTTTTAAAAATAACAATTTTCGCTAAATTTAAACTATTTCTGGCAGAAATGATAAACATTTTTTAGTCAAGAAATTGCTTGTGTCACTAGAAATAGGCAAAAAATGGATCCATTTTTGTTCACCACCGGTGAAATGATTATTCCGGTTATGTTCTCCCGTTTCTTCACGAAAAACTAGATTCAATTTTAAATAGAGTGCATCAGTTTTAATTTTTAATAAATCCCTAATAAGAAACTAGTTATTATGGCAAGAGTGAAGGAGACTGAATCCAGACAAAAAATAACTGTTCTTATTTATATCTAAACTATCATTTTTCTAAATGTTTCTAATTATATGATTATACTTCTGTGAAATATTTAGTTGCATCCATTTGAGGTTCTGTAATTCACATCATTAAATTCGGAACATCACCCGCGAAATAATCGTTTTATTACTATATATAAAAAATAACAATTCGTTCCTGAGTGCGCAAAAGAGTACATTTCCATGTCAGTGTGCAAAATACATTCCCGGACTAGTGCACAAAATAGCTTATTCTTTGACATTTACAAACTTGACCATTTTTTTTAGAGAAATTTCTGTCAGGATAGATACATTCTGTATTATTACATTTTATTAGAAACAGTTACTCGTGAACATTACATGTCGTATATGGACGTTACTTTTCCAAGTCGAAAATTCTGCATGTATAATTATCAAAAAGTAACAACACGGGGGTTAGAATATTCACAAACAATTCATCATTGTTAGAGGAACAAATATTATGTTACTCTCAGTAGTATATAATGAATAATTTCAATAAAACTAACAATATCAAATCAAAATGAACGAATCGGAGCTCATAACGAGATCCTAATAAATGTCTAGAGCTAAGTGTGAGCTAATCTCATTATGAGTAGGTTGGCTATACTTGCCTGTTTAATAATTCAAATAATTATCAGTGGATTGCCTGTTTAATATTCTATTTAGACGACAAATAATGGCTATTAATGAAATTAAGCTTTATTTCTATGATTTAAGTAAAATTCCTACATTTCCAGGAATTGTTAGGAGATATTCAAAATAAATTGTTGAAAACATCAATACACGAACTATATCTAGACTAATAAACGAACTTATTAAAATAATTATCGTCATTACTGCAAGTCTTACTAACTCATAACGACACTCACATCCTGTTTTTAATCGAAAAACAACTCGCTGAAGTTTCTACGCACAAGGCTTCTACTAGAGCATTAGAGCTGCGTTAAGCCCGAAAACGAGCGAATGCGAGCATGTGTGTGTGTGAGAGAGAGAGAGAGAGAGAGAGGAGCCGTAATAAACGAATAATCATGCAACGCTGCCTTTCTCTCTCTCACTCACTTTTTCGCTCTCTCACTCTCCTTCTCGTTCTCTCTCTGGCGCACGCACACACTCCCATGCGCCACGCTCGCGCCTTCGGAGCCCAATTAGTCTAGGGACACATAATTGGGATTAAGCTCTTAATTAATAGTTAATTAGCCCTGCACCCGCGTTTGCGTGCACCTCGGTATCTTCGTCTCCCTCGCACTCTCTCTCTCTCTCTCTCTCTCACTCACTCACTCTTTCTCTCTTTTCTACATCTCACTCTCACTTACTCGCGAGTATGCGGGCTGTGGCGCCCCCGCGCGACATTGGGAAAGCTCCAAAGGCTCTCACATTGTGCCCCCGTGCGATGGATTCGCGTATGCGCGCCACTTGTGATTATTGTGCGACCACGCGTGGGCCTGGCCGCGCACCTTCAGAGTTTAATCTGAAATTATATTCGATTTTCACTCGCGGATATTATAATAATTAATCGTGGTTTTATTCTTTTTACGCGCCAGAGGTGAGTTAAGCGGTTGAGCGTGAATGCTTGGCAAGAGAATTTTGTTCAGCTGAGACTAGTTAGTGAAGTAATTAAAATTTTGCGCCACCACCCGTAATTAGTTTGTAAAATATAGTTTCGAAAATATGTTACGAACAAGCGCTCTGCGAAAATGATGCGGAAAGTTCTAATGAAATCATCAATGCCTTCGCATCATTTTTTCTAAATTTATGGTACCTACATAATTAAGTAATGTTTTTTTCGTTTATTATTTTAATTAGTATATCATAGTATTGTTTGGATTAATAATATATGTAGGAATCTCGAAAGGAATTACAAGGCTCATTTACCTGATACATAAATCTTATATATTTAAAAACAAAAACTGAATTTAATTTATTATTACTAAAATCATACTTTTATTACTTGTAATTAGCAAGATACTATTAACAGATTATGAATTTTTTAATTTAATAAAAGATTCCAGATGCGTATAATTAAAATTTGCCTCACATTTCAGTAAATGAATTTTCGGACTGGAGAGATATAATCAGTCAGACGCTATATTCATGCGAGGGATGTAACTTGTAATATGAGATTGAACGCTTGCGGTTGTGCGAGCTGTCCATGAATAATTATTATCAATTATAGTCATAGTGCGTGTTTTATAATTTAATACGCTTTTTGACATATGAATGAACGTGATTCTGCTAATGATTAGTTAACTATAGACAAATGTTAACACTGAAATGCGAAAGACATTAGTATGAAAAATATACAGTAAATTAAAAAGTTATCTAAAATTGTAGTTACACTATAAATAATATTTATTATTATTCTACTATTGTTATATCGCACTACTTCAGATCGAAGAATACAGATGCAGAGGAATTGTTAAAATGATATTTTTATTAAGAAACACTCATTTATTTTCAATACATGCTTCATTTAAGTAGTTGAAATAAATATATATTCCACCACAATAAAGATTATTAATTAATTGATTAATGAATATGTTTTTCTTGATATATATTATATTCTCTTTTTTTTTAATTTCCAAAATGGAAAATTTGAAAAACTCTAGAAAAATTAATTACATGAATTTCAATATAATACATGAGATTAACCTTGATATTGTAGCAAGTAATGAAGTACTGTGAACATATGCGTGGATGCGTATAAGTGTGCATATTTGTATAAAGAATACATGCCGTAATTGCAGTACAAAGATTCTTTTTTATCATGAAAATTACATGTTAATTTTTTAATGTATACATACTGTAGTATTTGAATTTTAATTTTAGTTCTTTTCTATTTCAGGTATTAATCACAGCATTGAGTCAGGAAAAGACTTTACAGTTGAGGGCCTTTCATTCTCCAAAAAGAAAAAGAAGAAGCGTCGACATAGGTGAGTTTCTTAAATAAATATTTCCCTAAATAGATTCTAGATAGATTCGATGAAAAAACAAATCTGATTTATTATTAAATATCTTATAAATAGTATGCAACTTATGGATAATACTACTTTGATTTTTATGAGAATTCATCCATAGTAATGAAAAATTTGGTACAAATGCACAAAGCACTTTTTCTGCAAATAATTAGTCCCTTGGAATTCCTTTTGTGTGTGAAATTAACTTTATAATTAACCGCGATGACGAATTAAATATAATAAAGGGGCTTCACAATGATCCACCAGCTTAAAATTAGCAAACGAGACACGAATGAAAGCTCCTCCTTTTATCCAATGTTTCATCTTCCATGAAGCCACGCTATACGGAATTAACTAACGGGTCCCCTATACTTCGTCGGCCATTTTGAAAAGATTTCAAGCCCACGTGAATCCCTTTCTTTATTCCCGACGTCGGGTTTTCCTTTACAGCGTCTTTTGATCCAATGATACTCTGCATTATTTAGCGTGGATGAGAGTCCCTTTCACGTTGAATTTTTTGCAATTAATGACAAAAGATACGCTATCAACTTTTTCAAATAATTGTTTTATGAAAAATTTTTATTTTGGTGATTCTTATAATTCTGTGGCTCCGAGGCATAACGACATAAGTCAATTTTTTTGAAAATCGCGAAAATCTTGGATTTTGTATCTTTAAATGGGTCTTTTTCATTTAAGAATGTCAGTAGTAGCTAAAACATTTCCCTAAAGCTA
>JAPYZP010014649.1:0-10703 GCA_030522985.1 Torymus sinensis
AGCATGAAAAACGACCGAATCCTCGCCACGTCGTCGTTTTAATTCGCGGGATGAAAAAAAAAGTTCGAGCGTTGATTGTTCTCATGCCGGCTGAAATCGACTTCCTTTTCTGGTTTTTAGTTAGCGAGCGTAAAAACAGCGGCAGTATTTAGTAACATTTTGCAACAACGGTTTTAGTTTAGCAAGAATATTGCTATAGTTTTCTCTTTAGAATGTAAAAGTAAGTGGATAAATTAAAGATACGGGATTCTCATGTTCCCTACCTAATGTGTTTATGTTATACTAATTTTAGAATAATAAATAAGTTAAAATAAAATTAACATTACTATTAGAACCATTTTTCTAATACTTAAAAGCAACTAGCCTACGTTGTTGAAAGTAATGACTAGTACATGCGGCAGTAGCTCTGTTATGAAAACGGACGCTTTGTTGTCGTAACGTATAGGTTTGCAAAATTTTCACCAACATTGCACAGTCTGTTATGTCAGCAGTATATTTACATTCCGTATTTTGCGTATAGATGGTACTTTAACAATCTTAATAGCACCATTTATTACACTTATAAAGATTATTTTATACATTTAGTTATTGGTTGAATATTAATAATTGATAGGATGATTCTAATTTCCATTTCTTATCCAGTTTTACGTAAAAATATAATTTAATAGATTGATAGTGGAAAGGCGTGAAACTACTTCATAAATTTTACATCGAAAATGTATCTATGACCTAAAAACTGTATCAAGCATTTTTTTGCGTTTCACTTACGTCATCGATCATTCATTTAACCTTAATACGCAGTCTTCTGGCAAATTTACGACTTTCGAAAAACTTGCAAAACTAACTGTACAAATCCAAAATTACGATAATTTAAACTAATGTGCATACAAATTTATATTTTGTATTTTTTTTTACGTTTAATATACAACTAATTTTGTTTCCTAGATAAAACAAAACCTAAAAACCATAATTAACACTAAATATTACAAAATGTTATTTTTCGATCTACTATAATTGACACATTACCATGGTCGACACCATGTAAACCGTTAAAATCAATTCCAGCTCAAATGAACATGCATCCTATCTCTCAATTGTCGCCGCGTGACACACGAACAAGTATATACATACACCTTACTCCGCGTAATATAAACGATCTCCGGCTGGCGATTTAAAGACGCTTTCTCAACGAACAAAGGATTCGCCTTAGTTCTGCGAAGTCTAGGCTATTACGCGGTGCGCGCGCGCACAGCGCAGCCAGTGAAAGTGCATCTCCTTCGCGCTCGAGCAAGAATCGACATAACCTCGCGAGTTTTCCTCCCCACCATCGCCGTCACGAGTTGCGAAAGTATAAGTTATACTGCACACAGCTTAGTCTCGCGCGCGCCTTTTCTAGGGAATATATATAACGCAACGGTCGTTTTTTCGATTTTCGAATTTGGAGCGCGTTCGAACTACGGTTTTATTGGCGATTTTATGGGTTTCTTTGTTGTGTCGGTCGTGGGAGCGCGCAAGGCTTTGGGAAGATGTAATACGAAATCGATGTGAATTAAAATATGGATTTGAATTGGCAAGGTAGAGGGGGAATCGAATTTTTGGGGAGACGGTTATAGCGCGAGTGAGGTATGTAACGGTTCTTTTTTAACTTAAACGTGTTCTAACCAACCGGACCTATAACATTGGATTTATAAAATTCTATAGATTTATTCACTATTTCTTTTTAGAGACCATTTTGAATATACATTTATTTGTGGTTTTGTTTAAAAATAATTTAAAAATACAATTTATACATTATAATATGCATTTAATCAAATATTAACATTTTTGGAGTTTCAAATAATTATTCTATTTCTTGTAAGTTCCGTTTTTGCAATATCCGTTGCAGAATATATTTTATTCTAGTATAACCTTAGACCGAGTAACTTAAACGTGTTCACTCCAATCTCGTAAAACTATTTTTACGTACAATATATCGCTTGGAAATATGCTAACCACAGGAAATTGAAGTTTGTATTGAAAGTCTTTCCTCGGCAACTTTTTCATTCCCCACCGAGTGTACATCGGTGGAATACGAAAGCCTCAGTCATCGGACAACATAAATATTTACAAAGGCCGGTTGAGCTTTCAATTTTTAAATTTCGTGCGCTAGACCGGCACGAGGCGGAAAGAAACGTGTGTTTTACGCTACTCATTCTCAACGACGAAGCTGATTACAAATTTCAATGAGACCAATTCTGATAGTTACACGCTCAATCGTTTAAGGAAGTAGAGAAGTTTATTCTTTATTTTCAATAATGATTGGTAATAAAAATATATTTATTTTCAAGAGAAAATATTGTTACTAACTTTATATGCAACGCCGTTCCATTAATCTTTATTATCATTGCTCTGCTATTATATCTGTGTGCTGAATTGTTTTCTTTCTATTATGCGTCAGTCAAAATGTTCATCATGATCAAAATGTGATCCGTTAAATTCTTTCGACTTGATTGATGAGACACCCACACACGTGTAAGCTCATATGTACATACAGAAGCTCGTACTTGCGCACACCTCACAGCTGATGCGTGGAATATTTTTAGAGCGTCTCGTCTCGTCTATATACATTAGTAAGATTATTTTGTTATCAGTGGCTGGAAATGTGCTTTCTTTTCTACGAGAGTGCTTTTCAAATAAATATTTCTTCTCTTCTATCTCATATCAATTTAAGGGTATCTATTTTTACGAATTTTTTTTATTTATTTTTCATTTATTTTTAAAATTGTTTCTAGACTTTTTGAAGATTCATAAAATAAGTTGTAAATATTTTATTATCATTGATCCCTTTTTATTTACCCCTAAGGTAATCTTCCATAAAATGTCAAGAACTGATATCAATAATTCGAAAGGGTATTTCCCCCGGGATATATTACAGCGTATAGAAGAGTTATATATATATGAAGATAGCTCTTAGTATACATATTTACTTGAATATTTCGCTTTTTATAAAAATATTTTAGTAAAAAAGGAATTTTCACATTAGAAACGTAACCCAATAAATTAGATAAAGAGATTTTGTAAAAACTAATAACTTCTATGATTTTGCATAGCTTTTTAACGGTTACTATTGTCACATGTCCCTGCACAGCAAAGTTCGCTCATTAGGCTCATTGACTAAAAGCTCAGGCTAAAAATACGCGGACGCCACTAACCTATAAAAAAAGGAACACACACTTAACAATCTCCTTGACATTATCTCGGACTCTACACACAAGTGCTCGCGTATACAAGACGAAATTTGCGCTCGCGAAGTCTCTAGACAACACACTCGATAAAAGGAAATCGCGTATACGTGCGCGCGCGCGTGTTCGGACGTGCACGAGACGTCCTTGGGTGAGAAGCGTTACGAGAGCGGGAGCTCGTGTGGTGGATATACCCTTCGATTCTCCGCGTCCCAGATATACCACGAGTAGTCGTATGTATGTATGTACGTACGTGTGTTTTTCTCCTGCGCGCGCTGTGTAAAGAGCGCAATTAGACTGCGACAATGCGGGGCTTCTTCGTCTTCTCCTGACACTGCTGTTGGTTTTGTTTATCTCGATTGTGAGTGAGGCTCGTTTGTTCTCGCGAGAGCAGGCGGGAAAGTTGAAGCAGTAGGTTGTTTAAGGAGTTTGAGAGTTATGTTGCTGTAGATTACAACTCAGTGGTTTGGAAATAGTTGAATTGATTAAGTTTAGAACAAAATCATGCTATTTCGATATCTAACAAGTTATATATGTATTTTATAAACGCAAAAATATCAACATCTGGTTTATACGTAGCCTTCAAGAGAATTGTTAATGTGATTGTGAATTCTGATATTTCCTTTTACAAATTTGTCACCTAGAAAATGTTAATATTGTGTGCATGTTATGTCGCATTTGCCAAACCGAAATGTTTGCTAAAATTTTGGCAAACATGTTGACGTGAACAAAAACGATACCTTTTTAAATTGAAAATTAATCAAAAAGTTTTTCATTCTTCTCGAAAATGGAAAGTGTGCCAATTTATAAATCACTATTATCCAAACAACGAAAGTGTACAAGAAAATATCCTGTTACTGATTAATTACCAGTGTAAAAAAGAGTTTCTTTTTTTTTGGTATCATGTTATATATTAAAGCGGTATATATTAATATATAATTAATTTATAAATACCAACAATTTATTGAAGATTAATTCAGATCAAAGTTGATCTGTAGCTCTGTATTTCATTCTTTTATTGCTGCGAGTTTCGTACTATATTATTTGACGCATAAATTACTTATATTTTCGACTTATTAACTTATTTTAATAGCCGCGAATATGAAGAAACGTAATTGTGTAAAATTATGATAATTAACGCTTTCAACATTACACGCAGCCTTGCAAAAGTCTGCGTACGAGTTTGTAGCAAAAGTCTTCTGCTGCATGTAGTGTACAATATTTGCATATTTAAAAAACGCGAATGATAGATACAAAGCATCTTAGTCATGTTTTCCACTTCATAATTATGCTTTCAGTTGAGAAACAAATTACTATAAAGGGTTGTCATGTTATAGAAAGTTTTTCTTTCACAAAAGAGAAATAAAACTCAGCATGCAGGTATATACGTGAAAATTGCAATTTTATATTTGCTAGAATTAATATCTGTATTTAAAATTTATATAAAAGATGAATATTTTTTAATCATCTCTAAAGCGCATTATTTGTGTCTTATTTTCTAAAGTTAATGTATATAGAAAATAGGCCGTACAAGTTTAATGGAAGTAGACCATTAGCCTTGTTAGCTGTGGTAATTCCCATAGGAGAATAACTTTTACGATCTTCCTCTTTTAGCTATACTTTATGGTTCTAAAGTTCTGGTTCAACTGTTGCACATTTCAAAATTTTCGTAATTATCATTTCTGAATTATGACACTGCCATATATAGCCCGACTCCCGGTTTGTCACAACGCTTTTTGCATGAAAATTATACAATGCGATATAGGCTCATAAACCGAAACATACACCACATCATCTCGTAATTAATCCTTGTATTTCACAAGAAAAAACTAAGCCTCTAAAGTTCATCATCATCTACACTACTAATGTTAAAAACAATCTCAGTACTATCTCAGTTCTTACAAGACTTTAAAGAATATCCCCGACGAACCTTTAAATCACCCGAAACCAGAACAAAAACACCCGGAGCCACTGCGATAGCCCCATCCAGACCGCCATTACTGCAATCGCACGCTCGCTCGCGCTGGCGGATTAATGGCCTTTCGCGTTGCTCTCTCTCGCTCTAGCTCTTAAAATAGAGCCTCGCGCTCTGCACCGGGGCGCAAATAAAATCACGGGCGCACTCTAGAGTGCGTTGCCGCGGCTAATATAGACTCTCTGGGGTAGGCGACACTACTATGCTCTGTCCGTTTTTGTGCGTGAGCGCTGTTGCTGATGCTGCTGCAGCTAGTTCAGCTGTCGTCCTGGATCGATTTCCGCGCGAGAGACGTCCGGAATGGGCAACGCGACAGTCGTTCGGCGCTTTATCGGTGGATTCAGAAGGATTTTCATATGTTCTGGGTGAAGGGGTTATGGGCAATTTAGCGGAGTTGTATATTTAGCTGGGTATATTTAAATCTGTTGTCAGGTGTAGTAACATTCCATGTGAGTTGGACTTAGGGTTAGGAGTTTAGCTAGATCAGAATATCCTGCAGAGACAAAAATTATGAAATTTGATAGCAAAGTTGTAGATCTGTAGGTTGTGTAATATTTGTTGATAAGGAAGTGTGTAATGTTCAATAGTTTGGAAAATTAATAATAGATCTTTTGAAAATATGATAAAAAAAAATTGAAAAATTTGTCATGCTGACTATTACTGCCATCGAAAAAAATAATTTACTGACGAAATATAGTTTAATACAAGTTTAAACATTTTTTAAAATTTATTTATATATAAGAACAACTTTTGATTATTCGATAACTTTCAACGGACTAATATGGCAATTTGCTACCTTAAAAGCTTCGAATAAAAGTACACTGGATTTAGAATTAAAATATCAGATAGGGAAACAAGTGGAGTGCGATCAGTTTATGCGATACTGTCTATACATAACATCAGATACGCGGCTTTGTTGAATTTGCGTGTATTGGGAACAGGAAAAATTAATGGAAGATACGCACAATAAAGTACTGATTAGCTCTTAGCCATACAAATTTCTCCTTTGTTATGTTAGGAACTATAACTTAAGTTTTTTTTATTGAATTTTTGTAAATAAAAAAAAATAATTTTTAATCTAATTTATAAACTCATATATTAGAATGAAGTAATATATCCTAAATTATTTCTACTGCTAAATTCATTATTTTTAAGTTAAAATAACTATCTGTAATAACAAAAACTGTCTAATTTAAACCCATTCTTCCTAGAAAGTTGAAGAACCTATAATTTTGCACTTACAAGTACTAATTTACCCATTTTGTCTTTATGATTCACGTAGGCTCGGCGGACACAAAGCCAAACGCCGAGTTTAAAGAACTTGCTGCGCATGAGTCTTTAACTCTTTGACTCTTCCAGCGCGAAGTTTGCTGCGCAATTGTTGCTCTGTCTCTCTCACTCTCTCTCTCTCCTCTCTCTCTCTCTCTTCTCTCACACTCTCACTCGTTCTCTTTCGGTCACAAAAGACGTGCATGTTATCGCGTTTTTGTATGAATTAGTAATGATAAATGAAAAGCAATATCTAATTATTGCGTCTAATTGAAATTATTTTTTATTTTATTCAGATTTATATTGACAGTGAAAATTTTGTTCGTCACATAACTCAACATAAGTCAACTTCGTGTAGAAAGCTTTAATAAAAAAAATACTACAATATTTATATGAAATATCATCACAAATATATATACAACTACCTGATAAGGAACAATAATAAAAGAATGTGATTCTGAGACGTTTTATTGTTTACATGCGCACAAGTTGTGTTCTTCCTATTACCATTCAACTCTTCGAATTTTCCTCGTAGAAAACCGAAATTTCCAATGCGTTGACACACAACAACCTCTCTCTCTGTCTCTGTCTCACTCTCTCTGGCTCTCTCTATCTCTCTCCTATTTATTATTCATCGCGCGCTCGTGCGCACCTCCATACCGCCTGTTCGGGTAACGGACCCTTCGACACAAACACTTCTCTCTCTCTCCCTCATACTCACTGCCTCCCACTTTGCCTCGCTCAGCTGATCGACGGTCGCGCGAGCATATGACTACGTCACAAAGCGAGCGCGAGAGCGGGTTGCTGCACTCTCTAAACGCGTTCCTTTGTGTGCGAGAGCACTACACGCGTTTCCTTATCTTTGTTTCTCTCTCTCTCTCTCTCTCTCTCTCTCTCTCTCCTGCTTGGCGTCTTGCGGTTTTATTCTTTTCGCGTAGCCTTGGCGATCGAGGGACTGACTCATCCAATGCATGTGTATGTGTGTATGTGTGTATACTTGGCAGTGCCAGAAGATTTAAGGATGCGCGTTTTTGTCGAGAGGCTTTGGCGTGTTAGGAGGTGAAAGGATGTGGAGACGTGGGAGGGAAAAAAGTTAATTGAATGTAGAGCCAAAGGACAGGTGTCTTTCGCGGGCTTGATGTTGAAATTGTTCGGGGGACTTGCTTTATTTGTTGGAGTTTAGACGTGAGAGTCTTGAAAGATAGTGAAAAGGAAAAGGCTGTACCCATTGTTCGAAACTGAAATTGATAAATTAATTAGGTCAAGTCTTTGTTGTGATAATCTATGTATAAGTTTAATAGAACAGGAAGTTAAACATTTTCGTATGTATATGCCTCTACTACCCTGTTGGATGCAGGAAACTTGCACGTACTTGTTATAAAAATAGATTCAAATTAATTTTTAATCTTTCATTTTGTTGAAAGAATGTGAAGAAAAATATAAAACATCGTTTTAGCCTCAAAACCTTAAAAACAAAGAGTTCAGCAAAGAAATGCTTTTAAGTTGTAAAAATACCACGCTGTTGCCAAGTAAGTAATCGATTGCTCTGTTTTAAACTTACCTATATTCTACCGGAAAAGTAGCCATTTCATGATTCAGGGAAAAGGTTTTTCTTCCTAATTGAATAATCTTTTGTCACACTAATTACCACAATTATCGATCCAAATTTGCATTCGTCTATTTACGAAATGTAATTCTAATAGGAAGTTTGAATTCTCATTCAAATTTCACACTCGCACAATTTTCCATCTCTTACATTTCGTATCAATTTCAACTTTAATTATCCGACAACAGCATATATTATTGCGAAATTCAATACTCCTCTCAAGCAAACGTTCTATGAATGAAGCTCGACCTCGGTGGTCCGAGGGACAGGTACAGCTTGCGCCGTATGTCTTTCAAAATTACTCTTTTTCTGATCTTCTCAACTTCCTCTCACCATTCATTTACCACTCTAGTGTATTTGCATTTAAAGAGATCGACGCGGAATTCCATTACACGGACCGTAAATTTTCGTTTACAATGGCAACACGCAACGTTTTTCTCCTTTCGTTGCGGGAGTTATGAGATGCTGGTTTAGAGTTTGTTTAATGAAGGGTAATTCTGAAGTTAAAAGGTAAAAGCGTGTATTGTATTCCTGTATTCCTAAAAAATCGAATCATGTATTTACATTTCTCTTGTAAATGAATCAATGACATTTACATAACGTTGTATTCCACATCCAAGAAAATGTAGTAGCTCGATACTTATACTCACTTGACAGCATTAGTGCATTCAACATAAATAACTTATTGTTCCTCAAGTTATTTCAATTTCTACCTCAAGTCATTAGTAACCAGTAGTTCTGGTATTTCCACTACGATCTACCACTAAAACTAACACCATCATTGACCGAAGCAACCACTCGTACTGTAAAATCCGTTGACTCACGCATCCTCCGACGTATTAATAAACAAAATGTATATCGCAGCGTTCAATTACGATATATCGAGGTTTCGACCGAAAAAGGCTCTCTCTCGCGACCCCCGGGCAGTAGGTCGCACGGACCTTGGCTGAGTTCGACATGGCGCCCGCTGCATATGACGTATACACGTGCACGCACGTGTATTCCTGCTGGCAGGTTCCCTTTTTCGGCAGTGCCTCGGGTATAGGGCGGTAGCTGGAAAGCAGTCCGTGGTATTGATATTTTTTTCTTTCACTTTTTCCTTTATTTACTGGACTTTTAATTGCAGATTATGAAGATTAGATTTGAAGTGGAGTTCGTTGAAGTGATTGTAGGTGAGGATTTTTAAACGTAGTTTTTAAAGAAATAGTAAGAATTTATTTCTAATAGCAAGAATTTACTTAAAATTTAAAAGCATTGATATGCTGACCATTATTTAATACTCTTATTAACTAATTTTTTCTTTACCTATATTTATTAAACACCCGCCAATAAGCCAACTGCGCGTTATTATAATCAAAACAGTTGGCAAGATCAATTTATTAACGCCTTAGTGAATACTCAAATAAGCTTTTGTAATTAGTTCAAAATTATTAATTGGCCTTTACGATTACGTAAACTAATAGTACTCTACGAATTAATGATGAACTTATGGCTTAGGTACGTCCTTTGAATGTCATAAAAAATGCACTAAAAATGTTAAGAATCTATAATACTTGGCCCACTAAAACTTTATTGCTATGATTCCCTCAGTGTTATTCGTTTTCTCGAAGGTTAGACAGCTATTTGTATGTTTGAAACTTATGTTATCTCTAATCGAGCTACAAAATTATTTCTGGCTTAGACACGGTTTACTGTACAGCAAAGTTCGGTTTTCGTGTAAAGGAACTATTTCGCATTCAAAATTCCGTTTTTATTCTTTCATGCGGAAAAAATCATTAAATAGGTCTCCCGAGAAGCGGTCGTGCTTAATAAAGAAAGAAGCGCCGAACTCTAACGTAAAGTACGATAAATTTAATGACCTGTAAACTAAAGTATTAGTCATCAAAAAAGAATAACGAAGTAGTCAAAATGATATTTTAAACCAACACTTCTGTCGACTCATTCTTATTTAGTCAATACATATGCAATTGACAATGACATCGGTATAATTAACCATATTCTGGCGTTATTTACATTTTAGCAATCAGGAAACACTGATTTCCAAAACTAAATTATCAATATACTATCTACATCAGGAATATATATTCACCAAAAAGTAAAAAGTGAAAAATTTAAATAGCTTGAAGTCAGGTCATTTCTATCCCGCGATCGAATAAACACTTCCAGCCGTAATCCGCAGTTTCATTTACGGTCTGACCTAGGGCAACATTGGCTTTGGGATCGCGAACAGCTGATATCCGTATACTGACGAGTTGAGCTGCAACGAGCACTTTTACGCTACGTTATTTTTGAATCTTATTGCTTGTAAAGATAGCACTAGTCCGTAATGATTTTCCAAAGAATTCAAATCCGTTGTTTATCTGCAGTTTTATTGGATCATCATATTCATGGATATCCCCAATTCCCAATAGAAAATCTTTATTTTCGAGTTTGCAGAACATAATTTTATATAGCGGTGTAGTATTAATTCGATGAGATTTTGCAAACGATTTTACTATGATATGCGATATGAACTCGTTATTTCAATGGCTATTTAATTTTATATTTTACTGCGATATTAGATAGTCTTACTGTGATATTAACTACAAGTTTTACAACTTCGCAGCCGATCTTAATTTTAACCATACAATTG
>JAPYZP010014664.1:0-13428 GCA_030522985.1 Torymus sinensis
TAAAATATAGTAACGTTTGTTACAAAAGATGATACCATATTTTACACGATATTTACAAAGAACCCCGCACAAAACTGAATGGCTGAAAATGCAGTATGCAGTACTGTTTACATCCTGATCAATAGTACAGCCAATTTGACTGTACCCCGTTTTCCATTTGTTTTGTGCGGGCTCCTTTGAATAAATACTGAAAAACCCAACTAATAGTAACTTACTATCACAGATAACATTAATAACTAAATATTATAGTGTAGCCTACAAGAAAGTCTTTGTAAATCCAACAAGATTTCGGTTTACTATTCTCTCGGTGAACAACGTGATTCTGGGACCCTCGCGTATATCGGACTTTGTCTCCCTTTCAATCGCTGACGCGCCATTATAATTACCGCTACGCTACACTTTTTATCTCCCCTTATCTGCGCGGCATTCTCTCTCTCTGTCTCTGTCTCGCTCGGGAACTTTGTCGGGAGCGCGCGTTGTCGCGCTGTTTTTACACCAAGCGCGATGGGACAATTTCGGGGCGCTGCATGCAATCGGATTATAACACGTACGCGCGGTGTTTTTCAGCGCGCGAGGAAAGTTCGCGTCATTCAATTGCAGGTCGGCTGGCGCGCTGTTAATTAATGCGCTGATTTGAGAGCAGCTTTTTAATTTGTTCGTATGGAGCGTTGAGATTGTGCTTCTGAAAAGTTGCGCTTAATGCGCGCATAATTAATCTTAGATTTGGCTAATGTTTTCGTTGTAATCAATAGAAACGGTAATAGAATGTAGACGTTTTCTATTTTGGCGGGGCGCTTACTTAATCCCCTCGGCGACCGAGCTAAGTACTTTGACATTTTTACCGTCGGGCTTCGACGCCAAATTAATGGCGACGTAGCTGCGCTGTAAGGTCGGACGAAAACGAAAAATAACTGGAATTATATATGCCTTTTATCTTCTTACACTTTTTCCTGCGGTTAAATGAAAAGCCTGATATCTTTTAATCGTTTCTACCTTGGCGTTTGATCTCTGCTTACTTAGCATACGGAAAATTATTTTCACTCGGAAACGTTCTTGAATTACATATTTCATTATATAGTTACTATTTTTACGAATTAGACCGGAAGGTCTGAAATATATAATTAAACGCGCATAGTGATTAATGATACGCGTACGTACGCGATATAAAAATTTGCATAATATAATGCATGACATAAGGCTTGTACGCGCTCGCCACTGATTACAAAAACATATTTCTCGAACAGCTTTTAATTGCCATTCTAAATTATCGTTTACTCGCGGAATCGCGCGCTGCATCGATAGGTTAATTGCGCGGATCGATATACCCTCTACATTTAATTATTAACTCTTCGTTGGCACAGTTCTCTCTCTTTGTTTTTTTCCTCCGCAAAAGAAAGAGTTACAATGGACTCTTTAAAATGCAAAATTGTAATTAACAAAGCAAACAGTAGAACACCTTGGACTTTAATAGGGCGCGATTAGTTGATCAAATAAGGGCGCGAAATTAGTATCGTATTAGAGTTGCGATATACGTGTAGAAACTAAGAGATAACACAGCACAATTAAACAGAGTAACAGCAAATATTGCGTTATCCTCTACCGACCTCTTTAGTTACCCGAAACAACACAAACGACGAATTCAAAAACCACACTTTCTCTCGTGAAGAAAAGCGCAGCGTATAAAAAAAAAAACGAGGGAACGAACGAAGCTGCACCGCTGGCTCGGATAAATATCCGATCGTTACGTCGTGTACGCGTGGATGGAGACTGTATACCCCTACCACACCGGAGGCTATGGGGGCACGAGAGAGCCGCTGACCGCGGAAATTCCGCGCCGCGGGCGTCTGCTTATCGGGCGCTTTTTCTTTCTGTATCAAAGCGAACGGGGCGCATTTAAATGTTTCATTTATTGGGAAGTATATAGTGTGTTGTTTTATGTTAAAATATGTCTACGTTTAGGTGAGCATTATTTTGCGAGCCGCGGATTGCAATAACGCGCTGGATTGAAAATGTTTGCCAGATTGCCGCGGGCTTCGAAGACATTTATATTATTCCTTCGTAATGAAGTGCCCCGTCTCTGCTGTCGATATTCCGAGAAACTTTTTCCTCGCGTTTATAACCGCTATGTACCTATAGCGCATATAAGAGTAATCATTAATACTCGTGGATTCTTACAGTTGCCCCAGCTAAATATATGTACAAAACTTTAATCATAGATTATAATGTTCGTCCCTATCGGTCGCGTTCCACATTATATATCGGATATAATGTGGTGGACTATGGGCCGAGTGAATTTGCGATTGCCCGGGAGGTTGATGCGCTTATACGCGAAAAATAATCTCCCCGGGGACTTAGCTGAAAGGCTCTCTCTCTCTCTCTCTCGCGCTTTATTTAGCGGACCGCGAGGAGATTGAAATCCGCCGCGACTTTTCCCGAAGCTACATATCGAAAAAGAGAGTTTGTTATTAAATTTTTGGCCGCGAATTGAAAAGAAAGCTCGTATTTTCTTCAACGCGGACGGTTAACAATTTCCGCGCGCGGCGAGTGTGCCATACACAAATATTTGACGTCGAAAAATTGCCTTTTTGACGCGGAAGCCTTTTAAGCGATTCGAGGACGCGTGACACAATGTGGAATAGTTTTTTGCTCGCGCGCGAGCGCCGAGGGCAGCGGATAGTTATGATACTTTTTCAAAGCGGTGCGCGCGATGCTTGAAATCGTGTCTCCCATGATAGCAAAACTCTTTTTTTTGGAATGATAAGTGGAAGGACAGGGTAATTGCGTTTTCGGTATGTTAAATGATAGAATAATTAAGTGGGGGGAAAGATTATTAAACCGTCGGATGGACAGTATATATATAAAAGCAGCTTAATCAGGCGCTAAAACTTTTTCACAACGTCATCGCGGCTCGCGCACGTACTACAACAACTCGTGCGGAAGTTGGTGCGCGCGATTTGATTTCATTCTATCCTCTATAAATAAGTTACACATATAAACTTCCCAACTTCCGCCATCCGCAAACAAACGAAACATTGACTTACAGCGCTTAACTCGATCACGAAGCTCCCCCCACACACACACACACACGCACGCGTGACTGTATATATCGATTATTCCGGCGAGCAATTATGCATTTCACGAGCGCTCGGAAAATAGAATTAAAAAAACATCGCCGCAGCCACTGGGCGCAATCGCACGAATCGCCGAAAAATATATTTCTCGAAGAGCAAACAGCGGCCCGCCTCCGGGGCTGCTAATTTGCAATTGAAACCGCCGCGACGGCGCTGATGCTCTTTTTTTTTTGTTGTTGTTTCGCGAATACTTAACGACCTTAAAAGCTCGCGGGTCATTTGGCACGCACGCACGCGCGAGAACGGAAAAAACAAAACGAACGTACGCTGCGGTTTTATCGTTTAAAAAAGCGCGGGCGAGAGAGCGATGTGTCCTGATTTTCTTTTTTTTTTTTTTTTTGTTACCGGATAGAAATTCGTGCTTTAGAATCTGATGGGTTCGGGATGGGGAACTGCGCTGCGGTCGCTGGCTGGATGGGTTCGGGATGGGAAACTGCGCTGCGGTCGCTGGCTGAAATAAGAGAAATGTCCGTGATTGTGTGGGCGACATCCGGAGGGTAAAAAAAAATCACTTACCGCTCTGTGATTCTGAAAAACCAAACACGAATCATACGGTTGGTAACGCATTTCGTAACTGTTTCCATTAAAAACTCGGCTTTTCTATCATTTCCCATGCATCATCATTACTCCCACTTTGGAAATTATCCAATATTTGTCTCCACGCGATATTTAAATATTCGCCCGGGGCATTTATCAGCAAGGGATAAACAAGAGAGTCGAAAACCACGCGCGAGGCTGTCAATTTCACGGTCCGCTGCGGTGGCTTCTACTCTAGTTCTTACATTGCTGACACAATTAGGGCCGCGCACGAGCGCGTAGAAAAAACAAAAGCAATTGCACTATATAATACGTTTAAATTTATAAATATATAGAAGTACGCGTTGTGTGCAACAAAATAAAACGCGCGCTCGCTATATATTAATTTCGAAAAGTGACGCGCGTAAAATTCCAAGGGACGCGAGACCGGCACTACACACTACATACTTCCACTCTCTTTAATGGAAATATTTTTATGAAATATCTCCGGACATGAATATTTTTACCAGCTCGAGCTAAAAATCCGGCATTCGAAATATTCAGCATATGAAAATTCATGCTGCATTACCATGGAAATCACGGGGCGCGTGTCTGCTCTGGGCAACTTGTGTTATTTTCCTTTTTTTTACAGACACCTACGTGACGAGGAGGTGACGCGATGTGGAGATGTACTGAGGAATGCTTATACGAATTTCTGGTTTACGTTTCACTTTCGTGCACGACGTGGGTTTGTTGCTGTTGCAATGTTGCACGTATGAAAACAAGAAGGTAGGAAAATCTGGTTGCCAGCCGTAAGTTATTCAACGTTGTACTCAAACATATTGTAATTTACCGACCCTAATTAGACATCCCCAAAGATATTCTTAGAATAACAGTTTTATTTTATAGTATAAGTAGTAAAAATTTTTCAAATAAATTTGACTTTATTTAACAAAACAGAGTCCATTCCAACTAATTTATAGAGTATAATCTTCTTATTTCGCTACAGTCGTGAAATTTCATTAGCCATCAACTATTTCATCGTTTACTATAAAAATAAACAAACCATCATTTAGTTCAACTTTTTTTTCGGCGTTCGTATATATCCCATAGTCCTTAACTCCCGCTTAACTCCTAAAATTGATTCACTCGCGCAGCGACCAAACTCAGCTCCCCCAATAACCGAGAAGAAAAAAAGGGAATCTCGTAACACTTCCCACCCGGAATGATGAAAACATAAACGAAATTTCAATTACGCGCGGGCGCGCCGGTAGGTAAAATTACGCCGTTAGCCCCGCTTGTATCGCCGCGACGGATGAGCTCCTTTTTTCATATATATATACGCGACACTTAATCTTAATGGCCTCAATATTCTCTCTCTCTCTCTCTCCCTTTTCTCCCTCTGCACGCTCGCACGAGGTGTAAATGCACGGATATCGCATATAAGAGGAATATATACGCGGGCCGGGCTTTCATAAAAGTTTTAACACGTACGTATATCCAGGCAGAAAATGTGTTTCCGTATATATATACGCTAAAAAAAAGACCCTCCGCGTTATTTATCCCCGCAGGATCGTATAATTCTCAAGGCTGTCGCGAGTTCGAAATCACACGTATAATTTCGACTCTCTTGAACCGCGTTTACGATATCTAATCCGCATCGAGAGAAGTCCGAGAGCGCGCGCGAATGTAATACAGTTTCTCGCGGGTCTCCGAGTGCTATGTGCGGTTCCGGACACGTGCGAAGCAGCGCGAAACTCGAGACTCGCTGCTGCGAGTGCGCTTTTGACTAAATAATGCTGGATGGGGAGAGAGGTGATGCATTGTGCATGGGTTCGCTGTTGAGGAAAGTCAAAAGTGGTGGGACGCGGTTGTAAGGGGGAAACGAGGGTCTTGGGTTTTTGGGGAAAATTGGGTGGTGATGGTGCGCTTTACTAATGACGCATTTTAGGGTACGCAGTACTAATGATTTGGGGTCGATTTTTGCGTTTGTAACGAAAATATTCAAATGAACACTTTTGGTAGAAAAAAAAGAAGTTTCTTTTCCTAATATCTTCAATATCGAGATTCAAAAATATTGTTAAGCCGCTATTATTACATTTCTATTAAAACGACTGTAATAAATGTTCTTTTTTAATCATGTATACCCGTAAATGTATCTAAAATAAAATAAAATAAAATAAACATTCATTCTTTGAGTATACTTAATATTATTATAAATGCTTCGATAATTTTCAGAGTATCGTACAAATTCAGCGTATACAAAATACATGGAAAATCCAGAACCACGCATCTCGATATATGAATTTACATTGAAAATACTCGGAAAATAAAATTTCAAGTTTGCCTCGAACTCCAATAATATCCTCATCATCGCAGGCAATAAATTATCAGCTGAATTTTAAATACACATCGCATATATATATCCGATATCGTACACAAAATTACATTATGATTGTTCTCTATATCTCCGAGCAAAATGTGCGCGCGCAACTTTATAACGAGTTCGTTACACGGGCCCCGTACGAAGTTGTCCCGAAGAAAATTTCGCGTTATATGCTCCTCGCGTTGCACCCCCCCGGAGCGAGCATCTAAAATATAACGGAAAGTATAGGAATGTTTCTTCATTATAAGTCTAACGAGGATAAATCGGGTTACAAGTCGTTAGAGTTCTCGAAAACTTCTAATCTCAACGCGCGCGCACTTGCGTAATTGGAGGGTAATTACGAAGACGATGCGTTACGCGAGATACACACGTGATCGTAGAAGGGTCAGCGAATATAATGCAGTTCAGTTGTCAACAAAAATTGCTTCAGTCGTTCTACTTTACTATATACGTCCGAAGAAAAAGAGCGAATTCACGGCAGCGACCCTGATACAATGCGCCCGCGGGAAAGGGGAAAAATAATTAACGGAGGTCTGACAAATGGTTCACCCGATCGCCGAGGAAATACGTAGTACAAACGAGAGAGATTTTATATATTCATTGGAATTTTTCAGCTGCGCACCCGGAGAAAATCAGTACACGTACCCGTTATAGAATTCGATTTACAATGCCCACGTGAAATTTTACGCGGGCGCGCGTGTAATATAACAAGCAGACAATACATTAGAGTTTTGCGTTACGTCCCTGCGCGTGGGAAATGGGGAAAACGACGACGACGACAACGACGGCGGGTTATTTATAATTCACGCTCTATTAATGAGGATAAGAAGCTTAATAGGTGTAAGGTTAGCGTAAGGTCGTCAGCCTTATAATTTACTTAATCACTTTCACCGAGTAAAAGGCTCCTTCTCGCTGGTTAACGGCCGTTTACTTTATCAAGTATTCACGTAACAGCGCTATCAACATTTTTTCCCTATAACGAATCAAACTATACATCGATTCCTTCTTTTCTTCCATTCCATTCCAAAAAAAAAGGTGAGTGTGTATATACCTGAAAATTTTCTGCAACTTCATTTCGCGCCCGCGCAACTCTCCAATCCGATCGCCCGCTCGCCGACTTAGTTACACACCGAAGAGAATATCGCGACTATTGTATCCCTGGACACTGTACTGTTATATATCTCTTGGACTGCGGGCTCTTTTCGCTCTCTATGCAAATGCCAGGAAGAACCCAGGCCGCGAAAAATTTCCATGCAAAGGACTTGGCGCGCGCGTCTTCGTCTTGAACTGTGCGTATATGTATATATTATGGCAAGGTGTAGAGGGGGAGAAAATGCCTCTAATTAATTCGACCGACGGATGGATAAATACGTGACCGGCGCTTATCAATTAGCGGCCGCGCGTGTGATTATAATTTTTCGATAATTGAAGGCGACGCGCGGGGCTGGGTAATTGCGCGACAGACGATTCGACGGCAACCCGTTGCGCAAGAATCGGTGGACCGACGGGCTTTTTCGAGGCCGGCGTGTATTATTATGTTGAGATATAAAGACGGTGCCAATTTGACGAATTTTCTTATATAATTGGCTTTTAGATTGGGGAACATGGCGCCTGGTATAGAACGTTAACTTTGTATACCTGTAGTGGAGCTTTGTGTTTGATAAATGGTATATCGAAATGAACAGACGCGTCGATAATTTTATCGCGCGAAATGTACGGAATGGATATTAAATTAAATAATATATATTATAATAATAACGAAACGAAATGTTTCATGCTCATGTGAAATAGGTATATACCGACTTCGCTGTATCTATATAATCACATTTATAAAAGTCTATACCCGGGAAAGTGTATCCCAAAGCAGCTTCCGACTTTTCCTCATATACGACGAAAACTTAAAGAAATTCCAAACAGGTTTATATTTATGAGGCTTAAGTAGGCGAGAAAGCTCCTTATTTGCTCTACTCCTTCCAAAAAAACCAGCGGCCGTCGTATGCAACAGGCCGAGTTTCGCGCTCTCTCGAGATTTTCGACAGCAAGAACAACTTCGTCTCTAGAGATAAGGGATGTGCGCATTGTCGGGACAGGAACCTTGCGGGGATAATTAAATTTTACAGCGGACGATGTTGGTTCTCCTTCCAACAAGGCGGGGGTAAATATCGTTATATACCGCGGGTAAACGACTATTAGAAAAAAGGAGACGCTGAACGTAATTATATCGCACGACAATGGACGATTCGTGTACAGGTCGTAAAAACGCGCTCCTCGTTGCTATTGTATATCGATAAATTACAATACGTATACGACGTTTTATCTTGAAAGAGAGCGCCGCACGACGATAAAACTTTACCAATCGCGTAACGGAAAAATTGTATTTTCTCTCCCGTCCGCCCAGTGGTCTTCCGCTAATGCGCTTTTATATCCGCGGCAATAAAAGTATGTACGCGCCGCGCGTTGTGTATCCTTTACGACGCACTGCTAAATCATCATCCGACAACCAATAACCGAAAACTTTTCACAAAAATGTATACCATGTGACATAAATTTTATAAATACATATTATACAAGCGCAGTGGTATATAGCGTATCGATTGCCAGTGTAGCGCAGGCTCGTCGCAGCCAGCGGTCAGCCTTCAGAAAAGTTTCTCTCTCGCGCGCGCACTTGTCGCGTGACGGACAGTTTGAACTAAACGCAATTTTCCGCGAGGGAGCGAGCGCCCACCGATCGGCACGCGCGCCGGCCATCGCCGCGGGCGAATTTAGTTCTCTCGTATATATTTAGTGCGGGAAATCGGATGCGTTCTCTCTTCTTTCTTTATAGAAAAAAGGAACCGTGTTAATAAACAAAACAAAAAACAAAATTGCGAAACGATTATTATTATAATAAAGAAAGGTTAATAATAGCCGATGAATTATGACCCACATTCCTCCCCGCGCTTATAATATAAATCGCATATCCCCGCACGCACGCATCTCCCCCCTCATTAAAAAAAAAGAAGTAACAACAATAATCCACTCACCTGCACCTCATGTGGTCCTCTGTTTATCTATACGCGTGCCCTCAGCGGTCCTCGAAAAGCCCCTGCAGTATCTTCTACGTGTATGCGTGTGAATTGCAGCGAACACTCTGCTCTCCTCTCCTCTCTTCTTCTCTCTTTCTCTCGTGCGTGTGCCGCGACGGACGAAGGCGGACTGAGGCTCCGCGTGCTCGGCGCGCGCCATACATAGGGGGCGACGGAGCGAGAGAGAGAGAGAGAGAGACGAGGAGGGAAAGAGAGAGGGCGAACCGGTTGCGCGCCGCGTGACGCAAGAGCGCCGCCGTTGGCGAGAACGAGTGAGAGAGTTAGTTGACTATGCTACTATACTTCGTTTGACGTGGCCGCGGCGAGAGCGCGCGGGGCGGTGCCTGGGACGATGATCGTCGGGGCGAGAGGAGGGGGCTTTTCGGAAAAATTTCGCGGGGGTGGTGGTTGTATCTGAATTTTTTCTTTTTGCCGAGGGAAGGGAGAGAGACGTGCTGGTTGGTTTCCAAGGTGGACGTATACGGGGACACGCAGAAAAGGTGAGAAGGGTCGTGGTCCTCGAAGATTTCTAAATTTCAAAGGTCCGGATCAGATTTTTTTATTGTTGCAGGATATTTCGAACGATTTGACAATGAACCGAAAATTTTTTTAAAACTTATTTACAATGATTGAAGAAGGCAAATTTTTCTCGATAAATCGCAAACAATTCCATTAATTCTCCATAGAATTTACTTGGACTCCTCGAATATCCCGCAATCCGGCGGTCTATTGTCACCCTTACGAATCCACGCATACGCGTACAAACAATAGCTATACGATTTCTAGGACACAGCTGCTTTTTTTTCTATTTTACCATAATGATACTCAATAGATACACACACGCACAGGGTCTATCGAAATAAATATACCAGATTTTTTACATATCCGAGAGGCACAAGTCTCGCTCAACGGAGCGGGTCATCCGCGCGCCAGTAGAAAACATCCGGCTGTAGTCAGCCCACGCGCGCGAGCCTGGCACAAGTCCACGATCAGCGCGCGCGCGCCGCACCATTTTTTTTTGTTTCCGAATTTTCTCTATATACGCGCAGAGACCGACGATCGAAACTCAATTTTCCTCACGTCATTTGTAACATATAAATTTCCTATCCGACCACATTCTTTCATCATAAAATCGTTCAACTACTATTCGATCCGCCTTTTCTTTTATTCTTCGGTATACTCACGTCAGTTAAAACCCCTCAGCTTAAAAACAAACAGCAACCCCTACTCCCGCGCGTTAATCCCAAAACCATGGCAAACAGAGGCAGAACTATCGCGAAACGTTGCGTAACCCGAGCAAGGGGGCGGGGAGAGGAAAAATCGCGAGTATCCTAACGAACGGACGGAAGGTCAAGTCGGAGAGCGCGGCGCTCTTCTCGGCTTACTGGCGGGATATGTATTCTTCTGGAAGGGAAGAACGAGAGGCGGTGTCCGGTGTACCCTGCCAGCAAATTGCCCTAACAAGCGTCCCCGGAATATTGTTTTTCCGATTTTTTCCCCGTGCATTAGTCGAATGCGCAGGTAGATTAAACTTTCGTAATTCGAGTGCATGTCATTACAGGCGAACTCCAATTCGCCAACTAAGCTCGAATTTTCTACACATGTATATGTTTCGGAGAATTGAAGGCTTTTCCGACAGGTACATACGACACAACTCGATAGTTTGCGGATCCACGTCAACTATGTCAATCATCACAAAAGTAACCGACCTGGCAATTTTCTGATAGTTACATCTAGACGTGCGCATATAATTTATAAACCGCCGTCATACCCCCTTTCTTTTCGAGCATCTCTCTATAATTTTTCCATATACCTACTTCCATTAATTCGCAAACGGATGATGTTCCACGTGTCCCCCGATTATTTATCCTTTCTCTCGCCGCTCATTCATTCATCATCCGCACACATACACACGCGAAAATCTCCGCAACGTCCTTCCCCCCCTGAAACGAATAACAAAAAAAAATCCACCGTCCCCCACCAATCGGCTTATCCGCATATGTCTATACATCTGATCGGCGCGTGAATGTTTGACAGTCGCGCGCGCGCGCCCCTGACAAACGTCGAATCGGCAGTTCGATCAATTACGATATTATATCTAACCTTTCTCCTTCATTCATAAATTTCCAGTATTATACGTGACGTCAGTTTCGTCGCGGATGAATCAGAGCTCTCTTACGCCGCGCGCGCTACGTCATAGAGTCGTCGTCTGGCGAAAGTTTTTGCGCGTTATACTTATGTACTCGGAGGAATTTTCTTTTATAGTGTCTTATTGTCGGAATCGATGCGTTTTTACGCGGAAAAATCGCGTCTCGTATAACCCGTACAGATTATACCAAGAATCGCGAAACCTTATGAATTTTTCTCGAAACAGTATATTTTTGTTTTTTTTTCGAAAAAGCAGAGACTAAAATATCGGGTGGTTTGTTGTTTTTTTTTTGTCGGTGGACCGAAATAAACGAATCGATGATTTTCGCGTGATATGGCACTCCGCTGCATATAACTCCTCATTAACCATTGACTACCGCGCTAATAAAAATATATGCACACCCGTCGGCAAATCACGCACGCGTAACGTCCTTGTTTTGCCAATGCGCGCATATACATATATCTATCAATAACGTGTGTACAACGAAAGTTTTATTTATTATGCAGGCGACGAGTGGGCGCCGCTCGCCGGGAGATTCGCTAATAAATCTTTAATCAGCGCGATCTCGGCCCTCTTCGTTCTCGGATTATTCTCTATATACACGCCCGCGATGATTATCTACATTGTCCTGTCATCTTCACGGGCACATCGCACTCGAGAAATGTATACATATATGTATCAATTAAGTATATACGGAAAGTGAGTGGAGCGCGCATATTGAAATATTGATGCTCTCCCTTTCTTCGGATAATCAGTGTGAAGAAAAAAAACCCTCATCCCTGGAAAACGTGGCCTAATAGCGCGATTCGTGCATTTTGAATGACCGCGTGCGTGCGGCAGTGTCGTCGAGCGACATGCTTAATAATTCAACGTATAAGTATAACGTCGCGCGTGCTCATTTCGAAATAATTGCAGGGCCGGCAGATGAAAGAACGTTAAGCGTCGCTGGTATCAACAAATTAAAAGCGTACGACACTCGTATAAGGAAATTTAATAAAAGGCCGCGTGCGTGGCCCCCACGCGACTTTGGGAGATTAATCTCTTATTAAAATTTTTTACACTTTAAGCGTCTTTGTTATAATTTAATATATGATTATATGTATATGTGATCTTTGTGGCGCGGTTCAGTGGTAATCTAGGCCTATACGCACATAGGCAGCTTAGATTATTTCTATAGAGAGATAAGGACGCGTGCACAAAGCATTGACTTTCGCTCGGAAAATTTTTAACATTGATCTAATCTGTTATTTGCAATTGAATAACATTTCTACGGAGGTATTGGAAACATTTTTGTTATATTAGAAAACTATGCGGTTTTCATACAAGGAAACTGTATAGATAGAATTCGAAGAAAATTTGAAAAAATATTCATTTCCCGCGTGGATCCGGAAAATTCTTTTATACCAAATCCAATTCCGTATACGGAACTTTAATAAAAAACAAAGAAATCGTTTGGATTTGTATTAAATTTTCACCTCACCGTTTACCACCCAATTCCGACACGCGCCGAAACTATTTTCACCTATAACAAACAGCCAAACAAACTTTACAAATTTCCGAGAACCCAGAACTTTCGAATGAGAAACCTCGAGAAAAGACGTTTTAAAGGATACACATCTACACAGACTCGTCCCGTGTCGTTAACCCCCGAAACTACGAGTCTCCCTCTATCTGCAAGTTCGAGGTCGCCTATATATATATATCAACACACACGCTCACGCATCAGTGAATCTCTCCCACGTCGAGTCCTTGATGTTACTCTCTCTCTCTCTCTGTGTCTCACACATCTTGACTTTTGAACGAACCGCCCACGCCGTAGCGCGCGATATGCATCTCTCTCTCTCTCGCGATATTTCAGCTGTAAGTGTATGCGTATATCTCTCCTCCTCGTCACCGTCGATGCGCTCACCACTCGCTTATGATACACACATCACGCGCGCGTTATATTGTCTTTAATTCGCGTGATTCACGGGGGGCGCGTAGCGGCGCTTTGTCCCGGGCATTTTTCACGCTTTCGAATTTGCGGCCGCGATAAGGATTTTGCGATTATGCGCGGGAGTTTCATTTTTATCACCCCCGACAGCAGCACCACGCCGCTGTGCTCGATATGACGCGCAAGCCGGGGAACGAAGGAACAATTTTCGCTTCGTTATTGATTCGCTCTGTATGTGTTTTTTTTTT
>JAPYZP010014675.1:0-10278 GCA_030522985.1 Torymus sinensis
GGGCTTTCTCGACTCTACAATCGCCATTTTGGTGCAGCTAAGCTATATTCGAGAGGTGTTGTTGCTCCCTGCGAACTAGTCCAAATGTAATTCACTGACTTTTCTTCGGCAATTTCTCGTGATTCGTGATTTATTATTATTGTAATTATTTATATTTTATATTTTGCCTTTAAAAAGTTTCTTTTTTATACATCAAATTAAGTAAGATATCCTACTTAAATTTTTTGTTAATCAGATAATTACACAAAACGTAAAAGAAAACTTGAACGCATGAAAAATGCTCTCCGTTTACATTTGACACTTCTAGCGTAAAAAGTACACCAGAGTTTAAAGAAAGAAAAAAAAAAGATAAAAGTTTCCCCGGATAGATACAGCAGACCTTTTTCATGACATGCGCTATAACGCAGAAACTTTTTTAAAACCTAAAAGTTTGCAAAATGAATTTAAGTTTCGGGCAAACATAACGTAACTTACATGAATTTCAAAAACCATTTCCAATAACTTTTGCTCGCTCGTGTACAAAGAAGGAAATAACTACTTTTGCATAATACAATACCATACTACACGTACATATAAATCTTAATCTGAAAAATAGGCTAATAAATAAAATTCCGACACCCTCACTACTGCAAACGTCATCCACCCTTCCGACTTGACAACTCCCGAATCGATGCAACTTGCAAAACCGAATAAACCGCATTCAAAAGTAGCATACTTCGCGCGTCAAGCAGAAAAGGATTCCCCGTATGGTCCCGCGCGCGCAATATAAACCTCGAGCGAAGACGCGGGAGAGCGGCATAAAACGCGCTTCTCATTCGCCTTGGCGATAAAACCGGACCCCCTTCCTCAACAAAAACCCCTTGGGCAGCCCCGCGATCTAATACAATCCGCACGTGCACGCATCCGCGCGCTCGCAAGGCTGAGCGCATATCGCGTCTCATCCATCCGTCCCTCCGTGTCTCTTATATATACGCTGCATTCCCACCACCCCGCCGCCCACTTTCTTTCCCCTCCCGAGGCCTGCGGCAGTTCCATCAACCAAACGACACAATAGCCTCCCACGCGCGGCGAGCTGCGTTTTATGCGCTTAATCCTCTCCCCTCCCTCCGCCGTCTCGACAACTATATGCGCAATTTTTAGATGGCGAGCGCGCGCCAGATTTCGTGTTTTTATCGCCCGGCGAGCGCAATAAGTAGCGCGGCCGAGCATGTAGTCAGCCGTCCGCAGGCATTGTAGAGCGAGAGAGGCGCCCGAACAATGCGCATTCCCGGGATTTTCGCAGTAACGCAAGAGCGAGCTTCCCTCCCACTCCAATATACTATATAGCGTATATACACGCGAAAGCATTTATTGGCCGGAGAGCAGTAGCCTCGATTCGAGAAATCAGAGTGTGATGCGCTCCCCTGGGAAAACTTGCGTGATGCACCGCGTGTTTGTGTGTGTACATACAACACTTACACATCACGGGCTTATTTCTTTTTTTCTTAGAGGCCACGTGAAATTCGAACGAGCGATTCGTGTTGATTAATCGGGCGTCGAAAGTAGCCTGCGGAATTCGTTGATTGTGGCGTGCTGTGTGCTGCGTTGCCAGGGCCGAAGATTGAGAGAGATTGATAAGAGGGAGCGAGCGAGCAAACGCTGTTTATTGAAAACGCGCTGTTTCCCCCTCTCTCTACCTTTCGCTGTGTAAAGAGCATTTTTTTTCCTTCGCGTTACAGAGCTTTTCTTCAACCGAATGCCAAGGCTTCGGCAGCGTTTCTTTTCCGAGGGCCGCGATGTTTTTATTTTATGCTACGAAAGCGCGCGCGCGCCTTCGCTTTATATTCTGATTTATTCGGGTAAACGAAGAGCGCGGCGAGATTATTCTTCGCGCAGTTTAACGAAATAACATGGATTTTGAAATTGCTGAGGTAAAGGATTCGGAGTATTGGTTTGCAGGGTGCGCACCAGTACTATAATTGGTATCTCTGTGTTATTTAGTTACATAATTTATCTCATTTTTATTTAATAAGCTGTATGGTGGTTGCACGTTGTTGCATAACCACAATAATAATAATATACTTTATTAAATTCATCCAACTATATCGAACTATAATTGAAATTCTTTTCGAAGTTGAGGGAATGTGTATGCGCGCACCCGCTACATGCGCGTGTGCCAAACTGCTTACCATTCCACTGAATTGTAATTTTCTGTGTACGCGATAAATTCGAAATTACCCTTATCTGCTTATTCGCCGCTCGGCTTCCCCATTAAGATTGATGAGTTTGGCATAAATATAATGATGGATTATATGTATACGTAAAAACAAATCGTCTAAAATTACGTTCCATTGTTTTACGAGCCGTAAACAAACAATATTATTGAAATTTCGGCAAAAAAGGCAAATAGAAACGATAACGAAAATTCACTTCCCCCGCTTTATTTTATTACGTACCGATCGAAGGAAAAAAAGCTTACGATTGTAAATCGCAGCTTAAAGAACCATTCATAAAGAAACCAATCGATTAATTACGTTCCCGCTCGTACGCAAGTCATACACACACCACGCACGTACACACACACACACACACACAACCACACACACATACATATGAGCTATTATTAGTCCCGTGCATTTCCACCCTCTCTCTCTCCCTCTCTCTCTCTCTCTCTCTCTCTCTCTCTCTCTCTCTCTCTCTCTCTCTTTCGGGCGAAATCCATTCGTTTACTCCCTTAAAATAACACTCGGCCGTTCGCGAACGTGCGATCCATATTCAACAATCGAAATCATCTCGGTTTCTCAGCTCCCCTCGCGAGCGCGTGCGCGCGCGCAATGAATACACGATAGCGTTGCTCGCGGGTCATAGACACACAGGCGAGCGCGCGTGCATACTGTAACGCGAGCCGTGGCGCGCTGTTATGCACGAGCGAGCGAGCGAGAGAGAGAGAGAGAGAGAGAGAGAGAGAGAGAGAGAGCGAGCACATAGCTTCGATCGAATTGCAAGTGGTCGCGAGGAAGGCTAGGTGTATACATAGGAACGAGCGATCTGCTCCGATTTCCAAGTAGTTCAAAGTGTAACGGGTCAGACGCGGGGCGAGCGAGAAGAGCGCGCGCAGCGCGAGTGCTGGAAGAGAGAAGAGGGCTTTCAAACTTTGCCAACTACAGGCGTTGCCAGACTCGTAAACATTAAATTGATGCGGCGCGGTCACGTTACGCGAGGAGAGAAGGCCCTCCCAATCGGCGCGGGCTAAAAATAGATGGCAAAGGGGGTTGTGTTTGGTTTGGATGATGGGTGAGCGGAGAAATTTAGAACTTTGCACGAGCGCGCGGCTTACTTTAATTGAGCGACGTCGCTCGTCGTCGGCTGCTGATGGCGTGCGCCGGTCTGCTGAGAGCAGTCGTTGCGCTTTTAGTGTATATGAGCGGTCTCGCGGGTAACGAGTTCTCGGGTGATGGCTTGACGTGACTTATTTAAAGAGTTCCGATGGGCTCATGTAGATTGGGCGGGAAAAAAGAGGTGACAACGGTTTATTGTTGGAGGATGTAGGATGTAATCTAAGGGGGTGCAAAATTACATAGTTTATTGTCTGCACAAAAAGGGCGATAAAGAATTAGTTCTTCTGCAGAGTAGTTTTCATTATTATCTGCTTGCCGCGTTGTAATAAATGCAGGTCGATTGCATTATGATTGCCATAAATACGGCCATTTTTACTATGAAATCCTTAGTAATTTTACGAGGATATTCCCTCCGCGTAGAGTATTATCTTTTCTATGAATTTGAAATTTTCCGTTCAACCTTAAGGGAATACGGTCACTTCCGTATATCGATTTGCATTAAAATTTTTTACTCTAACCACCTACGAATTTTTATGAATATTTCAACTGCTCTTCTTCGTGAGCGGAAAAAATGACGGACCGAGCTCAGGCAGATGATGAACTTGAATATTTTAGAAAATTTTTTAGTCTTACTGTAATCTAAAAATAGTTCGTTCGAAATTTCAAAATAGCGGACTACTTATTTTCATTCATGAATTCAAAAGAAAAATTCACCATCAAATTGGGGAAAAGTAACTTATACAGCAATTTTGGCTTTAATTTTTCAGATTAAAAAAAAATGGCTTTTGACGTGCCCTAATTAACCCAAATTAAAAATCAAATAACTCTCATACTGCATATCGATTATATTTTAATCATAATTTTACGTCATTTTACAGAATTAAATATAAATTTTCATCATTATAACGTCGAATATTGTGAATTGAAAATACTAACAAAATAGTAAATTGGGAAAAAAAACATAATTCAATACTTAGCTTCATCGCTTTACTCTGTCTGGTAAGCAAATAAATAAATAATATAAATAAGTCTGAAATGAGAAAACTACTCCGATTTCAAACACGCCAGACCATTTTCCCTCTATATTGCTACCATTAATTAAAACCCTTCCTTAAACCAAAAAATGCGAGACCTAATCCCGCTCCCACGGCGTTCAATCTTACCAACCAACATTAAGTATCCGCGCCCACTTCCACCTTGAAAATCATCCGATTAATCAAAGACTCTCGCGTCACGACGAGGACTTCGGTGGGGGGGAGTTAGGGCGCATAATCTCCTCAAATGCGAATGAAATGAAATTAGGATTTACGAGCTAATTGGGGAGTGCACAATCGTCGTTGTCTGCGTCGGCCCGACGGCGACGAAGCCACCGTTAGATTAGATTTGCACCTCTCGCAAATTAGTCAACGAAAGTTCCCCCGTCGTCACTGCCGCGCGTCTGCGCTATAACTCGACGCGTCCGCGTGCATAATACCGCGCGCCTGACTCGCCTCCGTAATCCGTCCCGGCAGTTCGTTACACACGCAGCAGTGGTTCGCTGTGTGCGTATGTGACACGGCTCGAGATGTATTTGCGAATGTTCGGGTGCGTGTGTGTAATTATGTATGCAAGAGTAGTCATACATGCATTTAATAAATGAAATAATGAGAATAATTGTGCGAAAAGAGGTTTTAAATTAAAGAGAATAATTTAGTATTATGTACTATTTTATTGGAGACTGAGTTGCTGCCAAAACTTTTGTAACGTTTATATTTCTTTCGGCTTTCGGTGAACCACAAATACGGATTACTTCATTAGCTTCCAATGTCAATCGGATCCTACGTATTGACCTGATTTGATAGTTTTTTTTGTTGCTGTATGTAAGGTACGGAAGCGGATGAAATACAAGAAATAAGGTCTGACAGTCAGTCAGCTTGGAAAAAGCTTTGAAGACATTTCTTTCGAATAATACACAATCCTTTTGAAACAAGTCTTGTTAAAGGAATGTCAAAGCCCACACGCTATTACACACTCCTCAACATTTTTCAAGTATTTTAATACTCTTTTCGAATTTTTCTATTATCAAATTTCTTCCTCCTTCTGTAAATGCTTTGGGTAAAAATGGTATAAGAAAGGCTTTAAGGGTTCATACCACTTTATCACTTTAAAAAAATCGATTTCGAAAGGAAAACATCGATAATACTGCGTAAAAATTTTAAAACTATCCGATTACTGCAAGTGTGTGTTTTGTCGATTTAAGATTGCGCACTCTACGGCGATTAAAGAAAAAAAAATATTTCAAACGCGTTTTTCTCAAAATCCCTTTTTTTCAGTTGGCGGACACGATTTCTCAAAAAGTATTCAACCGATCATTGCCAAATTTTTACCACGTCTTCGTCACATGTATGACTATCGCCGGAACTAGGATTATGTAAAAATTAAAATTGTAACTATATTTTTCAACCGAAAAAGAAAGCAAAAAAACACGATTTTTCGTAATTTTTTTTTTGTTAATAGCCGCCATTTTGTTATTTATGGGAGTTTGCCGTAAATTTCACAAAAAATTCATTTTGATCAATGAAATTGATTATTGCTAATCATATTGTTAGTTTCTCCTCACGAAAGGGACACATTAATGACTGTGGGGTCTATTGGGAGTATTAGTCTATTGGGTCTATTTAGTAACGATTAAGAAGTCTTGAGGTACAAAAGTATAAAATATTATATTCTTTAAAATAGCATTTGCTCAACGTAAAAATATTTCGCCCACAATTACGCGCAAGAAAATTGTAATAACTGCAACTTTGAATATAATAACTTTTAAAATTGTAACAACTGCAACTTTGTATTAAAGGCTGCAAGCTAATAAATTAAAACTTTTGCCAAGTAACTTTTTAGGGTCTTTAGTTGCTGTTTTGTCTTATCATCCAGATGAAGATTATCTGAGAGTGATGTCTCATTTAATGGCAATAATACAATATTTCCATTCCTCAATCCTCCATTGATATTAGCTGTTCGGCCATTCACAGTGTTTGGCACTAGCAGAGGACTTCCCTGAATACTGAAGACCATTTCTTCATATTTTGGCTTCCTCAATAGAATTACGGCTGAATTCAATCTCTTCTTTAGAGTTATAACAAAAGTATTTTGTATCATTATTATTATTATTATTAAACATAAGAGTTGGGGCATGTTAAGTGACCTGCACACGCATGGGTAATCCCTTGGCATCCTTCAGTTGTCCGGGCGCAAATTCTTCTTACGCATACGCTCTTTAAAAATAAAATGCAAAGTTCAAACAATGACAACAAAAATTATATTTTTATATTACTTCCATACTAATTTCAAGGAAAAATATACTCACCTTTCTGTCCGTATCACTTTCAAAGGGATTTTTTTGCTTATATTTCAACTATAAATGAAATACTTGCTGTTTTTACTTTATAAGACGCTCGACTTGCTGAAATTTGATATTAGAAACTTACGTAAAAATGTAGTGATCATTCTTAAACAATTAAAAACTGTACAAAACAAATATATTTCATATTTGGAAGCTAGTGACATTGGTTATTCAACCTTTCGGATAAATGAAGATAGCGAACTAGAAAAATGGCCGAATTACCCCGAGTTACCTTACAATTAAAAACTTATATATAAATAAGAGAAAACTATAACTTAAATACTGCCTTATTCAATCCTTCATTAATTTTCCGCAATTTTAAACGCCAACACTGTACTGAAACGATGCGTACACCGAAAACAATGCAAACGCGCGTACTATCACACTCCCGTTCACCCCAACCATCCGCTCTACACGTGGGAAAACGCGTTTTTACGCTTTTCACGCCTCAAGTTCTCCACCGCGCTCGATAAAAGATACATATACCGAGGGATCTCTGCTGGCCGAGAATCGAATCTCCCGTGGGCGTCGTCTCGCGCGGCTATTGTTTCGCGCAACTTTCATTTTGGTAAACGGCCCCGACCGCGCGCACAGCTGGCAGACGGATTATCGAGACGAGATGACTTTCCAGCAGCAACACCGCGCAATGTGTAATCGGATAGTTTTTGTTACGCGCTCGGGCGCCCTTTGTTTCGCGCTTTTCTTTTCGCGCTCGGCAAGGTTCTTTTGACGCGAAAAACTAGATTAATAGCGAGCGATTTGTCCGCTTTCTTTGGCGGAGTTGGTTAGGAGAGATATTAGTTTTAATCGATCAGTAACGAGGTTCAAGACGATGATCGATGGTCTGCTTTGATAGGTTGAATGATTGTTATGATGGTGTGTATGGCGTTTGGGGTCAATTTTCATTTATCATTTTTTAATGTATGAATGTTAAACAACGATTGCAATTATTACTTATTATGTTCATATTGCCTTAAACTATACCAACAGTTTTCAGTAAATCAATAATGACCGAAGATTTATGAATTAAATTGATTGAAGAAAGTTCAACTTTTACGGAAACATGAAAGAAGTACTTTCTGTTGATTTACTATGCATATATTTATACTAATTAGTATGTTTCGTTATTTATTATCCAGACGTGCTGAATATGCTAAAAGGGAACTTTAATGTGATTTATGGGATGCTGAGTAATATGTATTCATAACAGTCTACCCAGTCATATTGAGTAAAATTATTTAGGAAAAAAAAAGAATACGTAAAGTCACGAAATAGGTATGTATATTAACGAGATTTCAAATGGTCGATTGAACTATATTATGTTACAGTACTGTTATTATTATTACCCAGAAGTTTGTCTGATTCTGCTTTATAATGATTTGTATGATGCATTTATTCGGTTTCATACGTTACGATTTATGCAAAGATTAATGCAGACCATGAAAATTAATAAGCCATTTAGTAGTCGCATATAATTAACATTGCCAATTGTTCTGTTATTACAAAAAAAATTAAACACAGTTTATAGGACGCTAGTATTGTACATGAAATTCATGGTAATATTGTTATAATTTATAACCGATGAAAATATAATTCACTTAAATATATCTGAACCTTTTAATAAGATTAGTTATTATCTTAATATTTCTTCCAATTGATGATGATAACATTTTTTTATTTTCAGAAAATAATTTCTCAACTAAACGCTGAAATAAGAATTTTTTTCATTACGCCCAATTCATTGCAGAACAAATGACGCAGAGAACTCTCACCACCTGCTATACAAGTGCACATTCTAATTCCTCCATTTCGAGCCAAGTGAAATATTTTAATTCAGCTGCGCATCTCGACTCCTCCCGCAAATACTTTTTCCCACCTACCAGAAAGAAACTACATTTCCTAAAATCATCCTTAAGACCCTTACAACAATTTTACACCGATATCAAAAATCCTCCCCTCTACCTATTCAATCCCATTCCCCCCCACGCCATTTCCAATACACATCCCGGCCGCATACCATCATCTCCCTCGAAAGACCCGCACCGGGAACCCACCATCCTTCTCCTTCCCCCTCGAAAATCGAATATAACCCGCGCGATAAGGCCTGCCACCGAAAATCACCATCCGGAAATCCCGCGAATAAATCCGTCGCGGCTCGCTCTCTTTCAGCTTCTTCCTTTCCTCATACACCCGCCCACATACCGAGATTCCGAAGATTAGGAGCCCTCTCTCTTCAAGGTAGCTCTCCTTTTCTCCTCTCCTCCAGCAGCAGCAGCAGCAGCAGCGGTAGCTACTACTACTACTCGTAGAGGAAGGGGGGGAGGAGACCGAACGAACGCGGAAGGTGGAAGGTCGCGACGGCGCAGCCGCGCGCGGCGGCCGAGCGAGCGAGCGAGCGAGCGCTATAGAGCGCACGAGGGGGGAGAGATATCACCCGGCGCCGCGACGGAGCACCGGACAGAGCTGGCTCGTCGCTCGCTCCCCGCGTGTGCCCTCCCTCGTCTAATACACAGCATATATCTATATATACACCCCACTGTTAAATCAGGCGAATAGTCAGAGGCATATATTGTATAGCCGAACCGTCGAGGAGGTAAAAGAAGAAGAAGAAGAAGAGCTCCGTGGACGAATCGTCGTGTGCAAGCGTGAGAGGAACAAGAGGAGAGAAAAAGACAGAAAGAAAGAGGAGGAGGGTTTGTTTATACGCGCTCCCCGGGGCTGAGAGGGGAGAGACAGGAGAGAGGTGACGCGCCGTGTCTACCTGTTGACCCGACGGGGCTGCTGCGTAGCGCAGTAGTAGCAGCAGCAGCAGCAGCAGCAGGCGCAGGACACAGCAGGTGAGTGCAGCGCGACTATCTTCCTCTTCTTTTCATTCTCCTGTGCGGTGATATATAATGAAGTGCCGCGCGCTACGGCTCCTTTCGAATTTTCCCGCGCGTATACACGCATGATCACACGCGCGAGGAGCTCGCGAAATGATCGAGGGGACGAGAAAAGTGCGCGCGTGAGAGTAGTGTACAGTAAGCGTATGTGTAACGCATGCTAGTCACGCGACACGTGTATATGTGATGTGTATGCGTATACGGGAATAATGTTGTAGTGAGCGCGTTTCCCGCTGATTATAGTTCTAATTCGCTAACGACACGTTACGCAGCAAAAATTTATGATGTGCATCTAAGTAAGTGTAGTTGAATAAATATAGGAGAGCTTCGTTCTGCTGCCTTCTTTTTATGTCGCGCGGTCGACGATATAGGCCGCGGAGAGAATTAATCCGCATCGGAATCGGGAACTTGGACGTGTGTCTCTCCTACTTTATCTATGTACATGTGTCTATAGCCCTTATGCATCGCTATAATAATAAAGCCTCATTATTGGCTATCGCGGGTGTGATTTATGGCCGGTCGGACAACTTTTCGAATGCACGTGCTGTTGCTGTTGTTGTCGTAGAGATCTGGCGAAATCAAAACTTTTCGCGATTGACTCGGGCAATGTGTGTACACGCAAACTACACCGACTGAATTGTCTATAAAAGGGAAGGTAAAAACTTATTAGTGGGCGACGTGATTTACGATCGTTGCGAGT